>JBBPCW010000006.1:12135580-12150780 GCA_037974425.1 Phenacogrammus interruptus
ATATATGTACCATGTGATAATAACAATTATGTTGCATGTTCCTAATGGTCCTATGTTTTAATCTGCCTGTTAATTAAAAGAGTAAAAACTGTCTTGGGTAAAGACAGAACACTGGAGACATACTAACCTAAAGGAATAGTGTCCTGTGTAAGTGTGGTAATTTCTCAAATCTCCGATGAGGCAGAGCCCTTAGATGTTATTATAGTACATTTGTCTGATTAAATGCTAATTATTTTATTAGGCGTAAAACAAAGGAAGGCCGTGGGACAAGCGAGCACTGAAAAATAAAACGGTACTTTGAATTTTAATGATTTTAATATGTCAGCCTACTGCACATTAACAGAACTGTGATAACTGCGTAACTTGGATTCTACAGAGAAAGATTCTCCACTTTAAAGGCTAGGAAATCCTTTACTGATGACATATCTTTATGACAGGACGAACGGTTTTGGGGTTTAGTTTTGGCATATGTGTTTAAATATTGCAGTTGCAAAACAATGATAACTGTATTCAGGTCATCGTTATAATATAGAGAATGGATCACTCAATTACAGAAATGACTAGCAGTCAAGACTGGACATCACAATGATTCCTAATGTGTGTAAAACATATTTTCAAAATGCATACTGGGTATTATAATGAAATGCATTGATGATCAAATCTTTGAAATGATGTAAAACTGAATGATACAATGCTGCAAAACCTTCAGTTCTTCTGGAGTTTTTCAGCCAAACCAAGAACCACTTTGGAACCTTTTCATTTGAGAGAGTAGATTGCAAGGCAGTGTTTTCCCCACGGGCAGAGATTTGGTTTTGAGAACGATTAATTCTGACCCCTCATGATCAAACTCTCTGACACTCTCATAACCTGAAATGGGTGGTTCCAGCCACCCTGGCACGCCCGGCAGGGTGAGAATGGTGCATCTGTTGTGGTTATACTCCCCTCGGCAGCAGGCCGGGCAGTAATTAATTTCCACGTTTAACCGGGAGGTAAAACGGTGGCGTCCTGGGACGTGGCGTGCGTGCCACCAACTTGCATCCTGGATTCCGTGGATTAGGATAATTAGCCCCCGGAAGAGTGCACAGACAGATGGAGAGAGGAGATGATGGTGCCCATATCCATCCCTCCCTCTCTCTCACCCCATCTCTCAGCAGAGTTCTAAATAAGAGCTGTTTCCGCAGTAACTAGGAGGCTCAGCATGCTCTCACTGTAGTCATGTGGTTTGGGGTCCTTCAGTTCATGGGCCATTTGTTTCTGGTTCATGATGGTCTTCACAAGGGTATTGATCAGTGTTTTTTGTCTGTAGTTTCTGTGTAATTATTTGTCTGCAGTATTTGTGTATGAGTACATTTGTGCGCGTTTGTGGTGTGTGCAGAGTTGAACTGGGAGATGGTCAGGCTGACTCTCTGACAGCAGCACTGCTCAACCTCCAGACTCTCTCAGGCTCTTAATGAAAAAGAGAGTGGACTTGTTGCAAGCCGTCGATGCAGAAAACAGATTAACTCAGCTCAGCCACAGAGACATGAGAGAGCGGCACAAACTCCAAAGCCATGGGCATGAATAAGGTGACTGGCCACAGAAGCTCCTGCATCTTTGCTCTTACCGATTTTGAAGTCCAGGTCTTATATGTTTAAATGTTGACATTTTGTCATGCCGATGTATCTCCTCCCCGTATTTTGTACAGAAGACTTCTGAGAAAATTAAGAAAGTACAACAGTGTCCAGTGCCTCAACCAAAGAGTATAAACATAGCTTGTGTTTTCATGTATTCATTTTCAAAGCAAGTAGAATACGTCTGAGAAACATTCAATGTAAATGTAATAAATGTATTAATTCCAGCATATTGGTTTAAAATGAAGCAATTGTTGAGGTACATAATATCCGCTTTAATTCAAGGATATTTACATCTGTATTGGTGCTCAATATATATATATATTTGTAGATCAAGGACCTGAATTCAAACTGCAGTTACCTTAGCTCACCTCATGTTAATGTACAGCTTTGCTGTACAATTCATTCCCAGTTATCACTGGATCTGTTTTTAGACCCTCGCGGTACCTTGATGTATTGGCGTATAGAGAATTTCAACATGACAGGCCAACAATAACCAAAGGCCGTGGACGATATTTCATCAATTGTTTTCCCCGTCGAGATATCCTCTCAGGAGAGAGTAAATATGAATGCAAAGGTGTCTGTCTTTAAAACATCAATTACAAGCCAAACACTTTTCACCCACATGACAAGAGAGCCTATTGTCTCATGAGCACTGGGAGCTTGTCGCTCTGACAGATGGCGAGTTTCTGTTCCTTTAGTTTTCCCCTCTCCTCAGCAGAAAAGCCTGAAGAACAGATTGACTGGTGAATTCAGTTCTGTGCGCACATGTTTGCCATGCTGTCCACCCTAGGATTCCAGCAGCAGAAGCAAGCATTTTGCTTATGGAATCATTTTGTTCCTTTGAAGTGTTAACCTTGTTTTTCATGAGAGCCTGAGCTATTATGAATTCGGCTTAAAAAAGGCCCTCAAAACATTCGTGAAAGTGTTGTTAGCAGGACAATATGATAGAAGATAGAAGACAAAGAGTGCTAAATACACAGTGGATGTTCTGTATTATTTGATAAGTAGGAGTGATGCACATCCACTGAGCACGAAACCTTTTCAACAAATGTTGACATGAATAAAATGAGCACAGGCTTTATCCAAGTCCCAGATGATCTTGTTAGAACCCCTTAGCGTAACCTAAAAATCTTTTAGATGAGAGCTATTCTTCTTTTTTGCAATGGAGGGAAAGCTATTGTGAATCACATAGACCTCTTTGTATTAACTCTCCCTGTTAATTGACCACCTTTCAAACCCAATTATATTCCAATACCCTGTTAGGACTGGATTTGTTGAATGTTGACAAATTGCTGATGCAAATATTTGCCCCATTTTTTTCTCAGAAAATGACTGTACCACCAGACAAAGTCATTGTCACAGATACTTTGGGGAAGTATGTAATTTGGTAATTTATGTCAAGCCTCTACTATAATTGGGTGTGGGTAAAGGGAAAAGCTGATTTAGCTGAAACAACTTAATTGCCTCTGAAATTGCCTCAGCAATTGCTGCATCTCTAAAGTTAACTTTAAGAACAAACAGATAGTGCTGGTCCCCACAAAACATGTAATACAAAGCGCCGCCATACAAAAATGGTACATAGCCATAACCTTACAACCACTAACAAATGAGGTGACTGAAATTGATTATCTTCTTAAAATATCTCTCAACGGGCGGGATATATTAAGCAGCAAGTGATCAGGGACAAGAGTGTTTTTACTACTAGCCAAATGTTCCTCACATTTACTTATCAAAAATTGCAGTAACTAATGGTTTCATCATATTTGGTGTCTCTTATAAGTTCATTAAATATCTAACAGTGATCCACATCACAATTATAATTAAGTGGCTTTTTGTAGGTCAGTAGTGATGATTACAAATCTGATATTTTTTGGCTGCTCAATTTACATTTACGGTATTTATCAGACGCTTTTATCCGAAGCCAATTTCATTCTCTAACTATAGGGGGCAGTCTCCCTGGAGCAACTCGGGGTTAAGGGTCTTGCTCAGGAACCCAATGGTGGTATACAGAAACCCATGACCCCTTAATCCAGAGGCAAGTATCCTACCCACTAAGACACAATACTGTACATTATTATGTGAGCAATGGATATTAAAGGGGACATATTATGCAAAACTAATTTTTTAAAACTGGGGGTGGTGGTGGCCTAGTGGTAGGATACTTGCCTCTGGACAAAGAGGTCATGGGTTCAAATCCTTCCTTCAGCACACCACCACTGGGTCCCTGAGCAAGACCCTTAACCCCAAGTTGCTCCAGGGAGGGACTGCCCCCTATAGGTAGGGAATGGAAGTCGCTTTGGATAAAAGCGTCTGATAAATGTCATAAATGTAATGTAAATGTAAAACAAGTTATAATATGTTTATGGGCTATACAAAACATGTTCATGAAGATCTTTGCACAAAATAACTCTCAAATAAGGAGATCTCACCAGTTTTATTCTTCACAGTTTTGGTCCCTTTCAAAACAAGCTGTTTCAGTGCTCTGTCCCTTTCATTGCAAATAAGCTGTTGCTGGCCACGCCCCACCAATCCCATGCTCCACTCACCCGTTACGCTGCTCGTATTATACATGTGAAATGAAATGAAACGAACAAACGAACTTAACTGCGATAGAAACAAAAATGTCATTATTTGAAAGTACATACATCTCCCTCATCTGCTGACTTGTTATGGACAGTAGATACAGATTCAACACGACGCTGAAGTTAGCTCCTAATTCAAATTTTCCGTTTCACCTTAAATACTTAACTGTATTAATAATGTAAACTGCCTCTGCATGTAGCCACTGTGCTCAGCTTATCCGTGTTTGTAAAACTATCAGACAAAATGAGAGACCTTTAACTAATCTAGTGGGTGGGGTCTCGACAGATGAGGGACGGTTCTATGTAAATTGGCCCAGTATTGCATCACCCTGGGCTCTCTGTCTACATGGCTCATTTTGAAAAGGCTTGAAACTATGAAGAATAAAACTAGTGATATGACTTTATGTGCAAATAACTTCATGAACATGTTGTGTATAGACCATAGCCCTATTATAACAGAATTTTGAATAATATGTCATTTTTAGTAAATATTAGGTGAGTAACATGCAAATTTAGAAAATCTCAGCGTGTGCAAAGCCATTAGACTGGTAATGAATGTGAGGAGTACAGGCTACCCCACCTGCTCCATTCTCACAGAAGAGCTACTGTAGCACTAATTGCTGAAAAAGTTACTGCTGGCTGTGATAGAAGGGTGTATCTCAGCTTGCTGGCTGCATTGCCTCAGACTGGTGAAAGTGACCATTTGTCATACGTGAGCACACCACAGCACACAGTGTAAACAGCACGAAATTCTTCCTCTGCATTTAACCCATTCACCAAGTGAAGGAGGGGGCAGCTACGAACACAGCGGGGAGCAGTGTGTGGGGACGGTACCTTGCTCAGGGTACCTCAGCAGTGCCTAGTGGTCTTGCCTAGTGCCCATGATGCCCCCTGCCCCATGCCAAAGGTGCCTACAGTGGGCACACGGGCATTAGAATTGGACCATGGACCAATGAAAGAAAGTGGTTTGGTCTGATGAATCGCATTTTATTTTACCTCAAGTGGATGCGTGGGAACCTGGGAAAGAGACTGAAGAAAGCAGGCTGTGTGAAGCTCTGGACAGTGTTCTTCTGGAAAACCCTAAGCATTCATGTGGATATTACTTTGACAGTCACCACCCACCTTAACATAGACCAAGTACTCCCCTTCATGGCAACAGTATTCTCTAATGGCAGTGACCTCTTTCAAGTCCTGCCTCACTTCAAAAACTGTTCAGGAATGATTTAAGGAACATGACAGTTCAAGTTCAAGGGGTTGACTTGGCCTCAAAATCCTCCACTGAGAATCTGTGGGATGTTCTGAACAAACTTGTCTGATCAATGAAGGCCCCATCTTGCAAATTATTAAACAGAACATTTGTGTATTGGGTGTGTGTTTGGGTATTCAATTTGTATTGCAATATTTAGAACAGAATTGATTTTGATTTAACTCCACAAAATCAATCAAAAAGTATTAAAATAAAATATTTATGTTCTGTCAACTTCCTGTGGAGAATATGTGAACTTATTTTCGTTATGAAATCAAAAAAACCATTTTTGACAAAAACAAATGTCATACATCAATGTAAAATAGTTTTCTTGAGTTGAGAGTGGTCTGTTACACAGTGGTTCTGTTACCTAACACTTCTAATAAATAAGTACATCCTACTTTTGCTTGAACACATCTACTACTAGCAAACTAGTCAACATCTCACTGTAGAAAAGAATGTTTCTGCATGTTACTGACATCTTACTAATGTTACTACTTCTGCTGGAATTCATTGTTTGTTTGTCTGTAGCATGGAAGCCTTAAGGAGTTTTTAATGACACATATTTTAATTAGCGTCTAATCTACCTAATACTAACAAGAGTTTTAACAAGGGCTTAAGGATTAACAGGTTTATTGCTGTTGTTTAGATGAAGAGGGGTTCCTTCTGACATTGTAAACATTGTAGTAGTCAACTGACATCTCTGCATAATTTATCCTGAAACTGTCATTTAAAAGGCAGTTATTTTGTGTTTGCACATAGACAGGGAAACACTCTAAAAGCTCTCATGTAGGATCAAAGGAATCTTGACTGTTGAGTTCATCAGAAAAAACACTATCATAACAACCACTCTGGAAAGCAAATAATTATGTGTCAAATTACCTGGTAAGTTATCACCTAATTCTCCTTGTCAGAAAGAATGAGGATTAATTTGCTGGGAAATATTAAGAGATGAATTATTGAACAGCTTGTTGCTCATTCCAAATGAGTTTGAGGATTGATGGAGTGGACTTAACATGCATTCTTGCTAACGTACTACACAGCGATTTTTTTATTTTTTTTTTTAGTCAAATGTGCTACTCGCCAGACACATGTCACCCGGGCAGTGGACCCAGTCATGACTGCATCATTTTTCTCCCTGTTAATTAAACTTGCTAACACTCAAGGACAATGTGTGCGAGGGTGCATGTCACCGAGCGAATGTAATGAGTTACGTAGTTCTGACTCATTCAGAACATGGAACACTAGTGTGGGGGCTTGTGAGATATTACACACACACACACACACACACACACACACACACACACACATATGCATGCATAGCGGGCAGATGTGTGAATTGTGTATATTAACTGATTTTTGGGAATGACAAAGGGGTAAAAAAGAATTTTCAAATATACTTTTGTGTAACATGTTTTTTTCACTTTGGATCCTTTGTATTACAGTGTAAGACTTATAATTTTCACACATAAATAGTGGCTGATATTTTCAATTTATGTAAAAGGAAAAAACAACAAAAACACCAACAGTAACAAGAAGTTCACCAGACAAGAAAATAGGCATCTGCTTTCTATGAGTTACACATGCCTTGATTACATGCATCAATCCCGTTGGGAAAGTATTTAGAGATTACATCAGGTTTTTTGGTTTTGCTCTTGTCAGTTTGAGCTTTAAAGATCTGTCTAAACATTTCAAGCAGAGTTTGAGTGTGCCTCTTTCATCATCTCACCTGCTTACCTTAAGATTTGACATGGAGGTCTGTTGGTTTTGCTGGCTTTTCAAGAGACCCAGTGTTCCATCAAGTCTGTTGTTGTGTTCTGCTTTGATATAAAGGATAATGGAAGAAATGGACAGGAAGGAGTATCAAGCCTGGTGTAATCCTGACTGGATCTCAGTACAATAAGTAGTGTTTGTATGCTTAACAATTTCCAAAGTTCTTCTTGAGACGCCACAGTTAAACTGCAACTGTCATTCAGTACGTGACTAATGAATCCTTCATTAAGGTACACCAGGTGGGTGTGTGGGTGATAGATTTGAATATATGCAAAGAGAATTATCAGCATTTAAAAAAGCATGGCATTAATGATTTTGCATTGTACCTTTGGTAGCCTAATATATTAGTAATGTCCTGATCCAGTCCAGTGGGTACATATTTTAATGGGTTGTTTAGTAGCAGAATTAAACCCAATCCACTTCCCACCATTTCTCATATTATTTTCCGCTTTGTTTATGCCGCTGCTGTAGAGCTGTCAACAGACATTAACCTTTCTGAAAGTAAAAGCAATTTAAAGAACTAAAGTGTGGAATCATTTTCAAGGAAGAAAAGAAAATATGTAATATCTGCAATGCTGACGTTTTAACTGTATTTTAGACAGTTTTACTAAACTTTGGTAAACAAATTCTTATGAAATATAGGGCCATTTTACAAAACATATTGTCTTGTTAAATCTATAAGTATATTATATGCACAGCACAAATAACAACTTTGCCACTTATACAAGTTGATATATTGCCTGATGGAGAAATAAACATACTTAAATTAATGATTTGAAGGATTTGAATCAATGTTACAAGTCACTAACTATCAACACTGGAGTCCTACGGTATCACAATATAGATGGTGTTAGAGGCAGTGGTGGTTGTAGCTTCATGGCGAACTGGGAAAAGTAAAGTTTTTCATTTTGGTTCAGCAACCTGCATGACCAACCCAGCAATGCACTGCAGACACAGCACACACTTAGAGAATGCTATGGAGCAAAAACATGAAAACATGAAATGGAATGTAATTCTAACCAAAGGCGAGAACTTTCAATGGTAAACAAATGCATCATGTTTTGTTGTTTATCTAATCAAGTGAAATTCAAAGGATGTCAGTGTAACTTGCTTGCTGTGCAAAGGCTGTAAAAATAAATGACCGACATGTGCAAGATGTCCTGATTGCACTGGCATCTCTTGTGTCATGTGAAGCTGGTATGAGTGAAACAGGCCTAGAAGACGCTTGGTGTTTTGTTTTTGCAGACATGAAATCTGTTCAGCTGCCCACATAAATCTATATTAAGATCTCTGTGAAATTGGTGTTGGCTAATTTGTGTCTTTAAAGAGTTTAGCACAGATATATAGAAAATATTAATAAGCCTTACATGGAACATGGAGAAGATGAATTTTATATTATGGGACAGAGTGCTGCACTGGGAAATCATCATTTAATGGAAGTAAGGAGGTTAAAGCCACCAAGATCAGACCGAAGTGAACTAAATTAACTCTTTTGTTTCCCAACTTCTGAAAGCATTTGCTGGCATCTGTTTAAAAAAAGCGAGAGAGGGGCAGGCGAGGATGAGATGTGAGGGATGTGTGATGAGGTGAAGTAGGAGTGAAGGAAAAGAGGTTGCTCGATGCCAGCAGCAGAAAGGAACAAAGAGCAGAGAGAGAAAAGTGTTCCGCATGTTGCTCAGAATCGCATTCACCTGGAAAATTGTAAGCGTCTAAATGGCACATAATTTCAATTGCATGCTGCTCCCTAATCTTCAGTGATTCACACATAGATCTTTTTCCTGCTTTTGTGCGGCTTATACCATTTTCTCTGTATTTTTTCGACCTGTACTGGCATAAGCTGCATAAGACTATTAAAGCCCTGATTGTTACGACACAATACCGGGGTTTTCAGGCGGTGTCTTCTGTTGAATAATGAACTTCAGCCCACTTTGAAGCTGCGCAGTCCTGTAGATCAGTGGTGTATCAAAGCTGCTTTACAGAGAAGTACTTTGCTCCTTCCATCTCCAGTCTTTTGGCCAGCACTTCACACTTCAGTTGAATCCAAGGTGCACCCTAGAGATTGGTCATGTGGATACAGTTTGAAAGATGCACCCCTGCCAGACACCCTTCATTTTAACTTCAGATATATTGTCAGATGTATAAAAGGAAAACAATTTTGGCCTGGTGATGGAGGCCATGACCAGCACACATCAAATAAAACAATCTCCTCTACAGGAGGTCTCCAGGAGGTGGAATGCCTAAACATTCTTTTGATCCTCACCCTGATGTGAGAAAGTAGGACCGTTCTGTTTCAATCTTTGGGTCAGTGTTCTATTAGCATCATTTTTGCAAATGAAGTATTGTTTAGAGTACACAGAGATGGTGATCATGAAATGATCAGATCAATTTCAGGACATCCCAATAAAGCAAGTAGGCTTTCCACAGATGCTTCATTAGTTTCAGTCCTGGCCAAGACAACACCCTGAACTTTTTTGTCATGTCCCTTAAGCCTTTTTTGAGCATGGTGTTCAGTGTAGCACTATCCTGCACAAAACAGCCAGCACTTTTGTGGAATACCACTGATATGCAGGGGCATACCTCCACAACTATGTTAAGGTAGGTGGCACGTGTCAAATTGATGTCCAAATTGATGTTCCAGAACACAACATTTCCCATCATAACATTGCCCAGAGCATCACAACTCCCTCCATTGGCTTGTCTTCTTCTCACCACATGTCCTCTTCTCACCGGGTGCCATCACTTTCTCAGGAAAAACAGCACCATGTGATTTTAATACAATGTGACTCATCAGATCAGACGACCTTAAACAGGTGAATTGGTGAGCCTCAGGTGACCACTACCCTGTTGCCCATTCATGGTTTGTCTACTCTCAGACCACTGTCAAAAGGTAATAGCTATAGATTGCTATCCCTCAAGCCTTGCTGTTTCAGAGATGTTTCACCTGACCAAATCTCCCACATCCAACAGACTAAATATGATAAGCAACAGTTAGTTTACTGTCTAAGCTGACATGGATAGTTGTATATAAACCCTGTACGTCTATTATATTTGCAAAAGAGCCGAAACTAAACATGGTAAAATGGTGTTTAGTCAATATGCTGGCAAACCACCAGCCCATTAATATCAAATCTGCACCAACTGTAGCTTTAAAAAAGCTTCTAAAAATCGCTCCATTCTACTCAGCCTTCTTTTAAATATTGGCACTTCTATACACAATTAATTAATAATTAAAATCTATTTTATTTCATGTTTTATTCTATCCTTGTAAAGCACATTGGATGACCTTTTCAATATGATTATGTGCTATATAAATAAACTTGACTTGTCTTGACTTATTGAAGAATCAATGTTACCCACTTCATCTGGGAATGGCCATAATGCTTTGGTTCATCACTGTCTTAAAGAATAGATGCTGCCACCAGGGACAGACCACTAAAAACATGTCATGCCCAGAGGATCCTGATTTTAAGGGGCTAAAAAATACTAAACAATCATTTAAACAATTATATAAATGTATATTTATGTTTCGTATAATCAGTCTCATCTTTAAAGAATTTTAGTTTAACAGTACTTTACTTGTTAATATTAAAATTATTTCATATCAATATATTGTTAATTCTGTTATATGGACATCAAAGTCTCACATTTTGTTATTGTAGAGGGTCTAGCTGAAAATTTTGTTCAATCTTTCAATTAGTACTTTTCATTACAAACATTTGTTTTCTGTTAAAACTTACAACATTTCTAATACTTTCACATACTAAAGGGTAGGTCTGGATATGTGTGGCATGTTCCAGCAACATTGCAACCAACGAACAAATAATTGTTGGTGCATTATCAGCGACATCCATATCGACTGGTTCACATGCTGAATTGAATGTTAAATATGCATTTCTTATGAATGCTTCCATTTGATATGAATTTCAGACACCATTTTTTAGCTTATTGTTATTCTAGAAAATTTCTCACGAGACCGAATTGTGATTAATGCTTTAGCCCTTTGGCAACCAAACTGTTTATTGATGCTAATGCATTTATGTGATCTGTTGTGTATGAGAATGCTGCAGCTACCTTGCTCAGAAGGGAAAAAAAAAGAATTGTAATCATTTTTTAGCACACAATGGCGTTTGTGACCGGTGCATGGCTGCAGACAGTGTAATTTCACTGGGAGTGAAGAAAAGGTTTAATAGTATGCCATCAGAAATCTTGCAGCAGGGCAGCTTCCAGTGGTAATGAACTTGTCAGCCCTGTAGCATTCTAGGTCTCATGTTGCTGTTATTATTCAATTCAGCGTAGTGCCTGGCCTCCATTCCCTCCAATGATTCTTCAAATGCCATCCGGCCTCTTGTTTCACACAGTACACATTTTCTGCTTACTCCCAATAGACCCAAGATACTGTATTGGCCCTTGTTTAAAACAAATTTTGTTTGGTGTTACCAGGTCCACTGTGTATTGCCTCAAATGTTAAACTGCTAGATTAATGTCTAGCGGCTGCAGCAGTGCCCATAAAAAAATGATTTTACTTTTTTTTTCAAGGATGTTAGAAGCTTTTGGTTCAGCATTCTCGTGCATAACCATGAGAACACCAGCATGCAAGTAGCCCTAAGGAAAGATGGATTGAAAGGTATATGTATGGCCATTTGCCATCAGTGAATTTTGCTTCAAAAACAGAAAATTGTGTGTGTATAGGTGTCATTCATATCTTTGTGCCATCCATATGCTTCTGTGGGTTAATGTCTATACTAAGACTGCTGCATGTAATGTAGCATTTACATTTTAATCCAAGATTGACGCTGACAGGTTACTGCAAGTCTGTTTCCCCCACACTGTAGCAGGAGCTTTGAAACAACAACATACATAATAATTTGACAAAATCACATTTAACAGAAAATAGTTTACTAGGAACTGCATTTGGCATTTGTTCAATTGTAAACAAGCTATGTAGTGTTTGTTAATAGGCTATGAAGGTCTGAGACCTTCTCATGCTGACCGATTAACACTATATGGCTTGTATATATTTGCTTATGATTCTGGACACATTTCAATCTTCATTTATCCCAAATTCATCCTTAAAAATGTATTTAATTAAACATGTAATTACATCTTCAACATTAGGAGACAAAACAACATGGATAACTTGACTTCTAATAGTTAATTATTCTTTTAGTTTGACTATTTCTGTTCTATAATGTAGAATACTTCTAAGCTGATGAGGATTCTTCACGCTGGCCGGCTCAGCAGATGATGTGCTCGTCTAACTCTGGTTGCAATGAGCGTTTAAATGCCTTTTTTCTTAAAGCAATTTTTGCACTGTTCCCTGCATAACAGCTTTGCTATTGATATTAGAATATAAAAGCACTTAGGTCAGCACTGGGAAATGAATTCTCAGCAGCAAGGCATTTAGAGAAATAACAAGCACCTTTTATGGAGACGCATATTTTCCACAGGTATCGTATGCATTAAGTTGGTTATCGCTGTTGACGATAAGAGGAAGGTGTGCCAGAGAAGGTGTGCTCTCTGTTATCAGCTGATTCTCAGGTTCATGAAGGTCCATGTTGTGGGTGAGGAAAGATGTTGGAGGAGAGCCCTCTGCTAATGTTACTCTGCCAACAAAGCATTACTGCTTGTCAGGCATCAGCCAGCCCAGCTGTCAGAGAGGTAGCCAGTTGCATGTTGGAGATCAGAGAGAACAGAGTAAATGCTTAAAGCTGTGCAGCTAGCGTGACTGCTGCTTGAAGAAAATGCATGAGGAATTGACATGAAGGGTAGTGTGGACTGCCCACATGTGCAGCACTTGTCTGTGAGGGAGGAGAATGAAGTATCTCAAGCTGACATACTGCATCATTTCAAACATTAACCCTCAGTCACAACAACAGGGTGCTCATTATCCATCCATCCATTGTTTAACCGATCCTAGAGCCCCATAGAGCACTGAATGTTATGCATCTTAAGGCTATTAGACTTAGACGATGCTCGACTTTTATCACCGATCTCAAACTCTGATCTCAGAAGGTTCAACACGCCTTCAAAGTTTTTGCACACCAGAGTTTTTTCCTTTGTAACTGTGGAATTTTTTTTTCCTGTTAAGCATTGGGAAGTTGTTAAGTGAACAAAGATAACTAAAATGAAGTCAAATATAACAAATAATATGTGACACTGCATATTCTGACATATTATTAACTGTTGATGCATGTTGATGCAGAAGCAAATTCTAGACTGTCTTTTCACTTTAAAATGCACAAATTAACTGCTTCTTCCCATTGTCTGTCACTTAATAGCTCATTATCTAACACCTGTCCTGTGAGCCACATTACAATTCTAATTATATCAGGTGGCTTTTTTGTAGTTCAGTAGGAATGAATAAAAATATGACATTTTCTGGATAATAAAGGTACTCAAATGGTGAACATACTGTAAATGTATTTTTAGCAAAAAATATTGAGTGTATTATTAGTCATAATTATGTGAGTAACATGCAAAAAAGTTTGACTTATAGTGTAGTTTGTGCTTTAATTAGTTAATACAAGTCTCATGCATTTGTTGAAAACACTGCTCTCATTGGGAAAGGAGACCATTTCCTGAAAAAGTGAATGAACAGCCAGAGCAGGCACAGACTGGTGAATCTGTGAATACACACCAGTTATGACATTTTACACAATATTGACATTTTAGACATTGAAGCACATCCTTTACAGACATCCTTTTCTCAAAGGTTATCTG
Source organism: Phenacogrammus interruptus (assembly GCA_037974425.1). Taxonomy (NCBI): domain Eukaryota; kingdom Metazoa; phylum Chordata; class Actinopteri; order Characiformes; family Alestidae; genus Phenacogrammus; species Phenacogrammus interruptus. Next base: position 12,149,515 of record JBBPCW010000006.1, read on the forward strand.
GATTAGTTTAAATCCTTGAAATAGTCAAGAAAAATGGACAGATCTCCATATTATATCCAGGCCTGAAGCACGGTCTTATTTGCTAGATAAGTTGATAGATCTCTGATAGGAAAATAACAGTTTAAGTTCTAGTATAATTAACAATATGGCTGCCAATGCTAAATAATGTGTCACTGACCTGTATTTTCAGTATTCAGTATTCTTTGTTCTCTTTTGAATTTTACTGCACTGCAATTTTTGGCAAATGTATTTTTGTTCTGCTGCATTTAAACGGTGACTGAACAGTCAGGAAAACAAATAAAAGTCCTAGTGGTGAAAAAAGTGGTGAAAAAAAACTATTCCTGTTAGAATATTTGTAATGAAACAAAATCTAAATGGATTTGTCTACTCAAATGGACTAATGGTGTTCTTGGTTTTCATCCAAAGCTGTTCAGAGAGGCAATGCAAGAGTAATTTAACATTTAATGTTGGGCTATATTTTCTACCAAGGGCAGGGATCTCATTAGCAATACACTCATAGTCTCATGTGATATTGACAAGATTGCATTTTTGCATTATCTCTGTGTTCCTCTTAGGCTTCGCATTAGCTGTGCTTTCTTTGCGAAGGTTGACGGAGCGTATCTCTTGGAGAACGAAACGGCGAGGGAAGCATGTGCTGTCCTTCTTTGAATGAACCTGAGTGACTTTTAGACAGGGTTCCCACAGATCCTTAAAGAGTCTTAAACACTATTCTGACAAGATTAGTTTTACATGGGGAGGTGGAGTAATGCAATTTTTATTACTGGCATTTTTTGTGATTTCAGTCCCATCCCAATCCACTATGTCTCTCATTTTTAAAGACTATAAGTTTACAGCACCCTTTACTTACTATGAAAGAAACCATATAAATAAGCACAGGATATAATAATTATGTGTAAACCAACATATTGATAAAAATGCTATATCTTCTGTGAAACAGAAGTTTATGTATAGAGGCACGCAAAGCACTTTCTTGTGTTCTGTTTCTCAAATTACTTCAATACATACTGTCTTACTACAGTGTATGACAATACTGTAAAACATGTAAAATGACAGAACTGTGGTGATATTGACTGTTTAACCCTCTGAGGTCGGCGGATCCATAAATGGATCCTTTTCAGTTTTCCAAAACAATCATTTAAAGCTCTGCGAGTTTTTGTATGTTTTAAAACAAAATACACTACTGGTCAAAAGTTTTAGAACACCCCAATGTTTCAAGCTTTATTTAATTGAATTTCAAACAGTTCA
>JBBPCW010000006.1:12175769-12191816 GCA_037974425.1 Phenacogrammus interruptus
TATATAACAAATGATTATGTGTAGCAAAGTCCATAAGTAATGGTATAGTGGGACCTTTTTTTGTTTTTTTATCACTGATCAATTGGATTTGGATGTGAAATAATATCGAGGTTGAAGTGCAGGTTATTCACTTTAATTTAATTAAGCTAAACTATATAGAGACAACCATTTTTATAAATGTCCCGGTCTCCCTCCAAGCCATTTTTATACAGTTTTGTGTTATGATATTTCATTTCCATACGCTTTTTTTTAAAAGCTGTTTTTACAGCTCCCATTCTATACAGCTAATCAAATCCTACGTTAAATTAATCCATTAACGGACACCGGGAGCACAATACATTCTGTTTAATAAGCTTTAATGAGCGTGTGCAAGGTGAACCTTACATTAATAAACATTTTACAAATACTGAATTTAACCCATTTTGCACTTCAACAGGGCATTATTTACCAGATGGTCATACACGATCAAACAGTTTCATGTGTTTATTTAATATGTTACATATCAAAAAATAGCACCGACAAATAATTCTTATCTCACACTTATGCATGTTTCTTTATATTTTAAGGTTACATTATACATCAAAGAGCAACCGCTTTTATTGCTGTAGTAAATTTGTACATTATGTCTGACACAAATTCATCTACAAACGCACATAACTATCCAAATATTTAACTGTACTAAACTGTACTAGTTCTAAAACATTTTTGTTATACTTTGATCATTTGTGTGACAAAAGGACAAAAGGACGTAACTGCAGTTACTAGTTGTTTGTGGCTTCAGGTGTGCATTTAATGCTCAAGAAAGAAAACAGCTTTCACTGAGATTTACGTTTATCTCCCATCCTAAAATTCATCACATTTTTTTAAAAGAAGAAGTCTCGAAGGTAGCGGATAATAAAGCGCAGTTTAATTTTCTGTTGCTGGGGGGCAAACATTTTTCCAGCATGGGTCTTGCACTCTCTTGTTCCCTCAGTTCAAACCCCACAGGGTGTTAATGAAATTGTCTCGTATGTCCTACTGAATGTCCCTGCCCCCCTCGGCTTATTCAAGCCCTAAGTGTCTATTCGAGACTTTCTATAAGGAACAGAGACGGTGTTCTATAAGTGGCCAGATCATGTTGTTTTACATTACAAGGTCTTTTTCTCTTGGTTTTTAAAACAGGTGTTGTCCTTTACACTAGGTTATATATATATTTTTTGAAATATTCAAAAATGACTTGAAATCTTGTTATACATATTATGTTTTATCTTGTTACAGTACATTCAAGTTCTAAACTTCAGTATAATGATATATAAGGTTATGTGAGGTTACCGCGTGTCTTAAATTTGACCTTATGACCTCCCGAATTTGATCCAGAACCATTAACACCTCATCATAACTCTGCTTTTCCACACCAGCGCTTCCGTTTTCAAAGGTTTAGTCTCACATCATTGCTTTGCTATGTGAAATTCCGATCCCTTATTCATGGCAAGACAAAGGCATTGAAATCCATAGACACTGTGATCCATTTCAGTGACGGGCCAGTATTCAGTATCAGGTGGTGCGCTTATGGTTGGGTGCGCGGAACGGGAGCAATGAACACAGGATTATTGAGGAAATAACCGTTTCAATCGGCCATTCAGGGGCTGACTGCTAGCTCACTGCGTCTGAAATCACACACTGTGGTGTGTGTGTGCATCCCACAATCCCTCATCCTCTATACCCAGTCAGCCCGGAAATCCTCCCTGTCCTTTATTTTCCCTCTGTATAAATATGTTTTTCGCCTTTGCCTATATCTCCTCTTTTTATTATGAGACAAAGAGACAAGCAGCCTCTCTCCCACTAACTTTCACTTCAAGCCTGGTTAAATAAAAGATCCTTTCTCTCTCTTTCTGCCTCGTTTTAAAACAAGATGGTGTTACTATTTTATTCTGAGAGCTATTACTGCTATCACTGTAGGACTGAACAAAGCTTGTGTGAATTTGTGAATGCCCAGTAATGTGTTATTTCTTACATTATGTGTTATGCTGTATTTTACGTTATTTTTGTTATTACTGTAACCAAAGTGTCCCCAGAAAGAACGATAAAGATATGATGCTCTCTCTCTCTCTCTCTCTCTCTCTCTCTCTCTCTCTGTACCTCTCTCTTTTTCTCTCTCTGTACCTCTCTCTCTCTCTCTCTTTCTCACTCCCTCTCTCTCTCTCTCTACTGTCAAACTTTTTAGGACCTTATGGCCATCAATCTAGAGCCATACCGCTACTGTGGGGTCAATATGACCGGCTTCCGCATCCTTAATGTGGACAATCCTCAGGTGGCCACTATTGTGGAGAAATGGTCCACTGAGAAGCAGATTCCTCCTAAACCTGACTCTGGTCTGCTGGAGGGAATCATGACGGTATGCTTCATTTTCTCTCTAAACTCCCCTTTTACTTACTATAGTCTTTCTCTTCCAGTTTCACCCAAAAAGGCAGATTAATATATAACTGAAGGCAGAAAAAAATGACCGTGCATGCTTCCAGAAGTTAACTGCTTGATAACTACAGACAGGTTTGGTTTCCTTTTGGACTAAGTTTGATCCTTCGATTTAGATTACATGCCGTTTCTTGTTTGTTTTGTGAAGGAAAGTGATCTGTGAGAAAGAGATTAGTTTCTTCTAATAATAATAATTAGCTCAGTAATGGAAGATGGAGCAGAGCTCTAATGCTCTCGACCCCCAGAAGCTGTAGATTTCCTATCTTGTCTTCTAAATTTATTAAGCAGAACTTATTACTTGGCAGCGAAACCCCTCCAATTACTGCAGTTCAAATCCAAAAATTACCTCACATGCCTGACAGCAACAGTTCTTTATAGTAGACCCTTGTAAGTAGATAGTTGCTACATTCTTTTTTCTTTACTATTCACATGTAAATACATCATCACATGTCATTTTGATCACATTCTCTGTAGTGAATAAAATACGAATTTACATTCTGAGCTGAAGAATCTGCTTTTTCAGGTTTTTGATCCAAATTTTTCATGTTTTTGTCTTTTCTCACCATAAGATGGCAAGTTTTTAAATCAAATTCAGATATAAAACATGCCCTTTTCTACTTATGAGAACAAATGTGTGGTATCACTCCATGACAACCAAGTGTCCCATTCATATCCAGCAACTGTTGCATGTGTATGATAAGAAAATGTTGGAGTTCTTGTACTTTCATTCACAAATATATAGATTTTCAGTGTAATTAACAATTTGTTGTGTAATGATACGGGAATGGAAACTTTCAGTGCACATTATTGAGTAAATGTTGATAAAGCCAGTGACTACAAAGTGTTACATTTAAAAGCTAGGAAAATACAGAATAAGGGATTTAACATGTATTCATTATAAATATTTTTGTTTTGAGTTGCGTGGCTTCAGGTTTTTATTATTTTCTGTGAGGCTTCTTAAATATTTTAAGAAGGTACTGCCCTTTGTGTCAACAGAACAAGCATTTTAATTGCTCTGGAACAACTGTAAGCATAAATCCGCTTACTACAAACAACGAGGTAGCTTGCTTTTAATGTTTTTTTTTCACTCAACTGGATGGCTCTGTAGCCATATTTACAAAGAGCTCTGTGCACGGGAGGAAGCCGTGTAAATAATTTAGCAACTTCTTGAACCATGTTGTTTCGTAGGGAATAATAAAAAAAAAAGCTGCCTGACGTGCATGGAGCTGCAGGGCCCAGCTGTGCTGAGATATCCCTGCATCCCAGAACCGTGCACTCAGATTTTTTATATATATATCTTTTTTTTCTCACTCCTGTCTCACATGCTTTTTGATACACCTCTGCTAATGGTGCAGAAAAGCGGGCCGGTTGGCTGCCCATCAGACACTGTGACTGTTGCTGGGGCCCTGGCTGCTGCTGCTGTCAGCCGAAATAATGTCCCCCTTTATTCCAGACAGATGCTGCTCTGACGTATGACGCGGTCCACATCGTGTCCGTCTCCTACCAGCATGCGCCGCAGATGACAGTCAACTCGCTGCAGTGCCACCGCCACAAGCCCTGGAGGTTCGGCCTGCGCTTCATGAGTTTCATTAAGGAGGTAATGAGTGCTGCCAGGGGCCACACTGCTACCACCGCCGCTGCGGCGCGCTCACTATTCCACTGGGATCAGCGTTCAGATATCTGTCCGAGATAAGATTCGTAGATGAAATTTAGAGGAAATTGCTCTGTGTATCAGCTTGCCGTGTTTAAAACAGTGTGTAGCGGTGGCCTTTTTTTCACACGCAGGAAGTGACTCTACATTTCAAACTCGCACTGTAACCAGTTAGGCTCAGCGAATACTGATAACATTAGCCAATACTAGATCCCAGAGATTTACTGGTATGAACAAAAACAAAAACTTGCCAATAAACACCTGCCAATATTCAATTTTATTCGAATTTTGAGCTCCTTCAGATGGTTTAAAGAGGTGCTGATCACACATCGTTCATAGACATTGTTTTTTTCCGGCTTATATTCAAATGCTAAAACTCACACTGTGTGCACATCAGTGCATGCGTGTCCCACTTTCCACATGAACTCATTGCTGGGTATTCAGACTACAAGTACGAATGGCATAATCAGCTCCTGTTTCAGCTCACAAGAGAGTCTTGTGATTGTGACTCATAATAGGAAGATTAGAGTTGTAGAACACAGCTCCCTGCGCAGAAGAGGAGAAAAAGAGGGCCATGGTGGAGGAAGAGTGATATAAGTCAGAATAGACGTCCAAAAACAAGGATAGGGCTGTCCCCATAGGGGCCCTATCTACAGATCTGTGGTGTGTGTGTGTGTGTGTATGTGTGCGTTAGAAAAAAGTTAAAGAGTGCAGTGGGATTTTTTTTCCATATTTCTCTCTTGAGAGTGGAGCAAGTGAGATCGTTGTTAATTAAGACTGAGGTCTTTAGGGAATATGTGACTGAGGCATTGGGATGTAAAATGTAATTAAAAAACGAATATAAGCTGCGTGCGCCATACCTGTGTGCATGTGTGAGTATGTATGTGTGTGTGTGTGTATGTGTGTGTGTGTGTGTGTGTGTGTGTTTTAAGACATTCTTTCTTTCTCTCTCTCTCTCTCTCTCTCTCTCTCTCTCTCTCTCTCTCTCTCCTTGCAGTCTCACTGGGATGGTCTAACTGGGCGATTGTCCTTCAACACGACCTCAGGCCTGCGAACAGACTTTGACCTGGACATAGTCAACCTGAAGGAGGATGGTCTGGAAAAGGTGAGGAACTACTGAATACAACCAACCATCACCCGCAGACACCAGTTCCTAGTGTTTTCATTAATGTTTTATTAAAGAATCTACATGCAATTAAAATGAGGTTTTTTGATCCCAGTCATGGTTGGGCAGTATTGATCTTATTCAGGACCACAGTATTTTTCAAATGCATATCAGTTTTACAGTAATTAGATCATACTTACATTTACATTGACTAATTAAAAGATAATGATCTAATGCCTCTCAAATGTGGTATACTTGCAATCCTCACATCACTTTTCACTGGACTGGACTCAAAAGGATGAAAAACGTCTAGGTATGTCATCTTCCTCTGAAATCAAACTTACTCAGTCCATAAAAAAAATAATATCTCAGTCAAAATGTCTAATGATGCTCTTAAATCGACAGTTAATAGAATGCAAACTATTGAAAAAAGCATAAACAGACTACAGACATAAACCGACAACAATGAGATCCCAGTGGATACTTATTGTAATAAAAGTTTCATCATGTTAACCAGGAATAATCTACATTTCCAGAAAGGAACATTTCTGTCCATTTTGAATTCTAATCTGTGACATTCAGTAACACCGTACCATCATAGACAATAGATCACCCAACACTAGACTCAATTCAATACAATGTTGCATTGCAATATAATGAGTGATGTCTAAGATGCTGCACACTCTTAGCAAAAGTGCTGCATGAGGTGCAGAAATCATTATTTGTCAAAAGAGCAACACAGTACCAGATCCCTCTCTGTTCATTCCATTGATTCAGTATATAACTGATATATATGTGTATATATGTATATAACTGATATATATTCATAAGAACTGACTGTGTAACTGTAGGAGAGGAGAGTATTCTGGATTCTGGGGAACTTCTACATGAGCTAAAAGAGGAACAGTGTGGAAATGGAGTGGTGGGGTACAAAAATTTGCTATTCAGATACATAGATTGAAAGTCAAAGGAGCTTCAGCCATAGTCCCCATTCCAAACATTTATAATTATTTCATAAAATTACACATTTTCTTATCTGCTTAAACCTATATTGGCCAATATATGCTGTTGAATGGTCCTAGTATGTTGTGCTGAATGTTGAATCCCTAAATAATTATCTATCCATTGTCACAGTCATTGATACAGAATCATCAGCGTTGGGATCCACTGTTGTTTTGTAATGTTTGGTAGTTCTCTTTGACGCCATAGAGATAAACAAGAGAACAATCTGCTTTCTACAGGGTTGTTTGTTTTGTAAATGTCAGTCTGCATTAAAATATTATGGTACACTAAACTTTCCTCACTACCTTGTCTAATTTGGCCAGTGTTTCAGAATGAATAGAAGAGGACTCAGTGTCCTTACATAATAATTTACCCCTCAGCCATGAAGCAAATGAGCTGTTTAAACATCAGCATAAGTTAGTGGATCATAAAGTAAATTGGATTATGGTATCCAGCATTGTTAATTACAGTCTTTGTTAATAACAAGCAGAGATTAAGTCTGAAATGCTTTTGGTGGCAATGAGGTGTGTAAATATGCCTGGGATATTTATCATAAGAAGAGAAAAAAAAAAACAGAAAAGGATGTTTGTATAGCAAATTTGTTTTAAAGTCTCAACAGAGCAGTGAAGAGTGATACAAGTGTTATATTTTGATTGTGTAGAAAAACATAGATTGTGTAGAATAAAAGTATATTACTAATACGTTTAATATTTTAAATATTTTTTCTAATATTATGTTTATTCATTTTTTCCACATTGGTACATTTTTGTATGATATTGGCATGACTTCATTTTTTAAATATGAATAAATTAGTCTGTTTTATGTCTCTGCTCTTACCTGTTCGAATTAGTCTTCATTCAGAGCCTGCTTCAGTAGGAGTGGGCAGAGCTAAACTGCTGGTTGTTGCTGCTTAGTTTCTAGAAGGTTAACAGTGTTTAAATACTGCACTACAACTCTTTTATTTTCAACAAAACAGGCCCTTTAAAATGCCATTTGTTCTGGACGCAAATAAGCAGGAACAAAACAGTCTTAAATAATTGGTTGAAAACGTCCCACAGCTTATAAGCTTCTGCCTTTTGAAGTATTTCAGGTGTGAGACATCCATGAGCTCTCCTTTAAAACCCAATCCAAATCGTCATGTCAGAAGGAAATCAGCTTAGTGTTTCCAGGCCTTAACTGTTCGAGCTGTTGCAGAAAGAGACTTGGAATAGTAATCCCTTTTAATTGAATATTAGCCCATGTTTTATCTCAGGCTGGAATTACGAGTACTTTCCTGGGTGGAAAATTTGCTTTATGTTGGCAATAGTGGTGGGGAGCAGACGCTCTCTTGCCATTTGTAAATCAGTATAACTTCAGTAGATCATCATGTTTAATGAATTGAGCTTAATTGCTGCCACTTTGCAAAGATGGAATACTGGAATTCGCAAGCGCACCCCTGTGGAATTCGTCCGATTCTACACAAGCTGTAACTAATGTGTGTGTCAAATCGAAATATGCTGGCCGCCGAGTCAGACCAACTGTATTGTCAGACATGTGTGGCGTCAGTTAAGATGTGTTTGTGTAAGTTTGAATGGATATGCAGCTCAGCTATGGGTTTCATGAATGCAGGAGCAGCGGCAGGGACGTTGTGTATGTCATGCTGCAGGCAGGCCGACAGGCAGAGAGCAGCGCAGCAGCAGCAGCAGCAGCAGGCGTGCAGACAGAGATGGATGCTGACAGCCACAGGGCTGTTTGCACTAATGATTTGTTGGGGAGTGTCTGTACAATATGCAGAGCTTCTTTCTGTTGCTGGAGGGGCGGGTTTGTGGAAAACTTGTCTTATTTATTCAGATCTTTGCACTGATATTAGTTGGATTACTCATAGCATAACTTCTTAGGCAGAGTAAACTGCTCCTGTCAGCCACATTTTGTTTGTGTGTATATTATCTGTGTACGTGTGTGTGTGTTTTAATTGAATGCATTTTAATGAAGCTTTTTCATATATTTCCGACAGTGTGCCCTAAAATAGTTTCACTGATGTTGAATGTCACATTACTGTATAAGTAGACACAGTGGAATTTTTGGAATTAGATCAAGAATTAAGAAGATTGCTTGTCTGTTTTTGTGTATGTGTCTTAAGTGTGTGTATATACAGTGTGTGTGTGTATGTACATACATAACACATAGTAGGTGTTCCCGATATACTGTGATAATAAACTGACCATAGATTTTATGCATTTCTTGCTTAATATTTGACAACTGAAAATATTATCACTGTATTGGCATGAGTGAATGATTAAGACAGATTAAGACAGAGGACTAAATGCAGAAATATAGGTAAACTGGGTGTTTTTTGTGTAATTATTTTGTGTAAATGTTTGATATATGCATTATAGCGAAAGAGGGTCTGTGTTAAATTGATATTGGGCACTCGTCCTCAATGTCACTTCCATCAGGCAAGTAAAGTTACTAAAAGTCCAACCTCTTTACATTCATCAAAACAGTATGATAGAAAATTGCAATACAATCTTTTCTAAGTCCTTAATAACCATAAGCAAACAGTGTTATCAATTTGTAATGCAAGCTATGGTAATATCCGCCCTTGCTTTTGTTCAACATTTTCTCTTCCGAAATTGAATTGAAAAGCAATTTCCTTTGGTTGAATTGCCCTTCCTCTGATCTTAATGCATTCCGAGAGTGTACAAGAGCCTGACTCCTCATGGTGCCACCCCCCACGACTCGATCTTTTGAACCTTTTGGCATATAGGTGACATAGGCAATCAGCTAATGCCAGTGGATGAGCTCCGCAGAGTCTGCTAATGTAGTGAGGTGGGCTGTAGAGAGGGCAAGGATCACACAGGCAAGCGCAGTATGCAGTGGCTACACAATTTTCATCTTCTGCAGGTGGGGAAGTGGAGTGCTTCAGGAGGGCTGAACATCACTGAGGTCCCCAAGCGAAACAGCATGAACATCACTGACTCCCTCTCCAACCGCTCGCTCGTCATCACCACCATACTGGTAAGGTCACACAAGCACTTAACATGAAGGTCACCCCTCCTCTTTCTCTCTTTCTCTCTCTCTCCCTCTTTCTTTCTTTCTTTCTTTCTTTCTTTCTTTTTCTTTCTCTAAGGTTCACCAACCCTCCTAGTTCAACATACCCACCTGAAAAGAGTTGTTGTAGCAGCTATTGGAGGTTGGTCAAGCTTTACAGAATGTGGGCAAAAATCCAATGAAATTCAATTAGAAACTGTATCTGGTATAATCAAATGAGAACTGTTGCTAATTTCAAATGATTTTGAATGTGAACCCACCTATAACAGATCTGGTGTAATATGTACTGTTTAGTTTTATAGTTGAGGGATAAATGGTTGATATGCCAAGCAGAATGGCTTCAGCTGTTTTATGCAGGTTAATACTGTAGCTTTGGCCACTAGCTCCTGTCGCAGTTCTTGCCTAGAACATTTTCTCTTTCCTATTCGGCATATATATTGACATTATGGCAAAAACAGAAAGTGCAGGTTATTTCTTCGGGCTGCATAAATAAGGTCTAGTTGCTCAGAAAGGGAGAGAGGGAGGTGAAAATCTTTAGGTCTCAAGGCAAATTCTATAAGGCTCCATAAAGTTAGAGAAGCTAGTAGAAGATTCAGTAACTGCCATTTTTTGGAAAATATATTGGGCTTATACAAGAAAAATATTATTGTATATATTTCGACCAAAAAATTTGATCCCAATTTCTGCCATTACAAGCTTTTCTATCCCTGATTGATACATGTGTTGGCTTTTTATTTTTTTTTTAAATATGCATTAGGATTTGTCATTTGTTCTGTGTGTTCTGACCAGTCTTCAGTTCCTCACTCTTATGACTATGTATATACATATTAATAAGTAAATTAATAAGCTTGTCATTGAACATATAGACCTTTTCAGAAGAGACTGATTGGCTGAATGAGTTCTAGTATGTTAGATATTAAGTGGAGTTGCCCTTTTTTATCCTTTAGAAAGTCATTCAAAGCCATTCATTTTCTCTAATAGTTTATTGATATAAGCAAAGACATAGAGCAGATTCTACATTTTCATTATATATTGCATGTGTTCCTGTGTTAGCATGTAATGTAGATACATACAGAACATGAAATGAAAATGTAATTCAAGCAATATCAATGTAAAATGAGTATACATACTGATGAAAAGTATATATATACACACACACACACACAAAACAAAACAAATAAACATTACCTCGTACCTCCATATCTGAAAAATATACAGTATGGACAGTTCAAATGTATCCTTTTTTCCAATCTGCACTTCTTTAATACCACAGACAACCTTGAATACATTTCAAGAGTGTTTCTCTTGGCTATTTGAGTTTTGAAGTAAGAAATTAAATATGCATTGCACTCTTTGCTGTACAGATATCTGAAATCTATATTTTGACCTGAAGCTTTCTTTTTTAATGTAGTGTGGATGTGCAGTATTATCCTAGTGTTGCACAAGCTTGGTGGTGGTGGTGCTAGGGTGCTGAACAGCAGATTTACACAAAGAGGAGTGCAGAAAAGGCCATTAGTGACATGATTTGAAATAAACAGGCGTTTCCCTCAGCGCAGCAGCCACAGTGATGCTTCAGGCCCTATATTTATGCTTGTCGCTGGAAGGTTAGGGGGCTTTGTGGAGTTGTCATTGGAATGCTGACATCGGACTGCCTTTGTGGGCTTATTTTGGACAGGCACATGAGTTAGCAACAACTATAAACACTGTCATTAGGCCTGGATTTGGAAAGAAGGCTGTAATCAGTGCTTTTCTAGTGCCACCCATAGGAATTCCATGATCTGTTACAAAGATAAATGAACAAAATAAATAATCAATCTATCACAAAACATGTAGTTGGAATTTGGCCCATATGTCATCTGCCTTTGCGTTATGCGTGTGACAAGAATGCCTGAAACATGCTTATGAAGTATAGCAAATTCTGCGAGCTAGCAGAATGAGCAACCTTCTGGAAACTAGCTGAGTAAATTCTTCCAGAATGGGAGAGTTTGTCCAAGACATAAACAAATATTGTGGGGTTTAATGTACCCTGTCATTACGTTACGTTACGTTACGTTATGTTACGTTACGTTACGTTAAAGAGCTTGACTGACCACACACATCTGTTTTTATTGCATCTCCTCTATGATTTGTTTCACTGTTAGACTGAAAAAGACAATGTTCACATTAAGCGAGAAGTGTTTCATTCTCACCAAAGCAGTTGGTAGCCTAGTGGTTAAGGCATTCGCCTCGTGATCAGTATGTTGTGGGTTAGATTCCCAAGACCGCTAGGCACCTCTGAGGTACCCTGAGCAAGGTACCATCCCCACACACAGTGCAGTGTGTGAGGACGGTACCTTTGTGGCTGCCCCCTGCCTCACTGGGTGAATGGGTTAAATGCAGAGGAAGTATTTTGTGCTGTTCACACTGTGTGTTCAGGTATGACCAGATTTTTCACTTTCATTAATCTTCAGGATTATAATTCATACACAATCCTTCACCCTGCAATAACACAACATACACAAACGTTGAATGTAGTACACTCATTTATATTTGAAACATTGTAAGTATGTGGGGCCATTACTGAAAAGTCAGCTGTTTAAAAGACATTTGGTTGCTTAAGTTTGTACCAGTCTTCATCTATTAACATGTATCATTAGGCACTCTCAGCCAGGCTTAGACTAGATACTAAAGGCTAACTGACTTGCTAATGTTCCAACCAAGTTTTTGTCCACTATGGCTGAGTTCTGAAGAAAATGGAAACTAAGGTCCACGTAGACTTTGTAACATATCCCAGCAGAGACAAGACATGACTCTGACTCTGTGGTGGCTCATAATGACACTATATCAAACTATCCTATCAGTGCACAAATAAGATGCCTGGCACGTTTATTGCGACACGTGGCACCCTGAAAAGAGATTAAGATATTTAATGTACTTTCCCGCATGCATCGTCTACACTCCATTGCCTAAAACTCTTTCCCTGTACTCATTCTCCCCTGTTAAGTCTTCTCATATGTACACCCATGCAGAGAGAGAGAGAGAGAGACAGAGAGAGAGAGAGAGAGAGAGAGAGAGAGACAGAGACTGCTTTTAGCTTTGACATGAGTCCAAACCTTGGGGAATTTCATGTATTAGGAGACTAGGAACAGATGGTAATGACTTTTTTTTCTGCAACACCCAAACTTTTTGATCAAGATAATTGGACAACTTATACAAAGTTTTCCTTGGAGCTGACTGGATTCAGTTTGAGTATAAATTGCTTTATAATCAAGAATTCATTGGCTATGATTTATTTAACAACGAGTCAGTTTTAATCATTGGAAAGCCTGGATTAGCATCCTGTCACTGGCCTGTTGCCAGACAACATCCTGAACATCTAAGATAGACACAGAAAAAGATGTACATTTTTACCCACTGCAAGGATACATTTTATTAAATGAACTTTTATCATGTAAATTTTCATAATGCAAGCATAACAATAAAACATTCATTAGAATCAGGGTTTGAGGGGGTCCCATAATAGCAAACAGACCCCCATAAGAGAGGCTAAACTGACCTTGCGGGGAGCCATGTTGTTTTGTTAAAAGCATGAAAAGAGATCATGCTGTAATGATCTCTAAGTAAGTATGTGTTATTCTTATAGCACATTTAAAACTATAAAATTAATGAACAATTATTTCACACATTTCTCCACATGCATCACACTCATAAACAAAAGGCACAAAACTCTACAACTCTCGATCCTCTTTCATTGTTCACCAGTCACTGAAAGCCAATCGATTAAAAATGCGCCTTCGAAAAAACCCTAAAAAATGTTCACTGAGGAAATCGGTCTGATTTCGACTGCTAGGCTGTTCCAGAGTTTTGGTGCAGCAACAGCAAAGGCACGACTTGAGTTTAAGTCAAGAGTTAGGAACAGTTTGAAAATATGGAGAACCTGACCTTAATGATTTTGAGGAGCGTACAGACAGAGCACATATAGGTGCAAGTCCATGTAAAACATTAAAGCAAATAAACCTACATTATACTGGATTTTGTAATGAACTCTGACATTACATATCAGCTGAGGTCACATAATCTTAGCACTTGTCTGTGTATTTAAAAGACTTTGCTGTCTCTGGATGTACATTTCAAGACACGTGTACTCTACTGTGGACGTTACTGTGCTCATATTCTGGGTTTAATTTAACCCAGTAATGGTAAAATTCTGATTGCTGCTCAGAAAACAACAGTATTTACGATTTGAACAATGCTTAGCATGTCTGGTTCCAGTGCTCTTAAGTGTGTTTTTATTGTTTTATTGATATATAGCAAAAAGACTAACATTTATCAATATAAAACAGAGATTCTCACAAAAATATTGTATTGAATATTGAAAATTGTAAGACAACATGAATGGGTTGTACAGAATCTTACCATACTTCTGTTTGCATGTCATTGTGTGCTGCCAATGAGCAAATTGTAGCTTAAAAAGAAATTGTGGTCTATCCGCTTGAGGCCAATATGTCTCTTTTATATTCATACAGTATGTGTGCCACTGATGAATTAGTGGCAGTCGTTCCGCTGATAGAAGCATGCAAATGGCAGAGCTCCAAGGCATTTATTATCAAGGCAACTGGACGGGACGGAGAACAGCAGTGAAATCGATTTTAAAATTCAGCCTGAGCATCATTACACATGTCTGAAGCATCGCTCCTCTTCTGTGGTGACTGAGTACAGCCGCCCTCTTTCTGCCTGAGAACATCTGGAATGTTTATTTTTGACCAAGTGTAAAATCTTATAAAAGCTATACTGTGGTCACAGTACACTGAGGCACAAATCGATCTGATCACTGAGAGTTTCAGAACAGCACTGGACCATGCGTTGTCAAAAACAACAAATGGCATAGTCCAAATAAAAATATACTTAAAAACGATGCAAAGAATGCATTTCCTCATACATAAATGATTTTACTGACAAATAGAAAATGGAAAGTAAGTTGACTGACTCATTTTTCTATGTAGAATTGTTGTATATGTTTGAATGTTTGAATGAAAAAAAAAAATTAATGAATTGGGGTTTTTTTACTGTACACTCAACAAACTTGACCGAACTTTTGTGTTATTTCTTCACATTTGATGCATTTGATTTCTCATATAGAGATCATGGGTGACATTTTGATGGTAAAGATAGTTGATGACTCCTTTTAATTGTAAGGTTGTATTCCTAATTAACTAATTGTAAAACCCAAATAATAGGAGTGGATATTATTGCCAGGTAAAATTGTGTAAAATTGCCAGGGCTCAGCCCATCCCCACTTTTGAGCTCTGAAAGTCTGATTTAAGGTTAAGGTGAGGGCTGGACGATGGAAGACTGTGATTTTTTACAGTGGTTTTCATTTTACTACCATTATATGCAAACACATTTTCTTGACAAGTTTAAAAAATGGCTCTGTATTTCTATAGTTTAATTGTACTTAAATTAACAGCAACAGCTCACATAGAGTGTTTTATGGAACAATGCAAATGCACATGTTTTAAATTAGTATCCCATAAAAAGCACTTTATGGGACAGCGGTGGCTGGCAGAGCATTTGTTAAGAATAATACGAATATATCTGAACTGTTAACTAATATTAGTGACATAGTCGTGGTGTATCTGGCTGTGCAAATACACATTGGCCTTGACTCTGCTGTTCCTGTGTTAGACCATTCAGCTGCAGTTGCGTCCTCTCAATTAGGAGTGTGTACTGAAGAGCGATGAAAAGAGCTGACCTCACCACTGCTTTTCATTTGATGTTTTGTGTCTGAGCAGGAGGAGCCATATGTCATGCTTAAGAAGTCTGACAAGGCGCTTGTTGGCAACGACCGCTTTGAGGGCTTCTGCATTGACCTGCTGAAGGAGTTGGCCAGCATTCTGGGCTTTGCCTACGAGATCCGCCTCGTGCCTGATGGCAAATATGGTTTCCAGGATGACAAGGGCCAGTGGAATGGAATTATAAGGGAGCTTATGGAGCATGTAAGTGCAGGTCGACCATCACCACGCCACTATCACAGTAATGAAATAACTGATCTGTCAGCATGCTTCAGTAAATCCATTTCAGCTGCTAACATGAGTAATCAACTTACTGCTTTATTTACTGCTACCTGCTGTGTTTATACATTCCAACAACCTGCCAAAGAGGCAGAATGATATGATTTAACCAGTTGTTAGTTAATTCCTTCCCATAACTCACAGAACCAAATAAATAAATGCTAGTACCACATATGATATGTGAAGTAAAAGTACATTCTTTAAGATGAAAGGTTATTGTTGTGCATGCAGCCTTGTTTTGCAGGAGAAGAAAAATGTTAATGCCTTTATTATTCGCTATCCATCATGCCTTGATATTAAAACATAAAGAATAAGTAAGAAGTGCTCTTACTTAAGAGGTGCTTATTGTGTAACTCTGTGTAACTGACTATGTTAGAGATGACCCTATATCACTTTTCTGCTCCGACGCAAATACTGCAACTTAGAATATCGCCCAATATGGAGCATTCTATTGTGGGGGTAGTGGAGTGGAGTTGTGTGTTTAAAATAGAGGTTTGCTGGGTTTTTGTGAGCTTTTATAGACAATATGGTATGTATTATATGATGGTATGTTGCATGGATAGAACATAGATATGACAGATATTATAAATAACTGATATTTTTATTCCACTGTCATACATTTGACTTATCTTCACACAATATTTATAATCATAAATGTGAGGAAAACTGTCACTGTGCTGCTGACTCACACACACACACACACACACACACACACACACACACACACACACACACACACACACACACACACACACACA
>JBBPCW010000006.1:12211385-12223451 GCA_037974425.1 Phenacogrammus interruptus
GTGTGTGTGTGTGTGTGTGTGTGTGTGTGTGTGTGTGTGTGTGTGTGTGTGTGTGTGTGTGTGTGTATGCTTGCAGTAAGTAAGTATGAATAAGGATATATTGCAGTGCTATATGCGTGTAGTAATATTGATGCTGCAGGCTAAATTTTACACAATCCATTTTTGTTTGACTTTTTGTTGCAAGCATTACTCGCTTTAGAAGCTCTTTCCACAGTCCTTCATTTATTATCTCAATGGATGCCAAGGGGCAATGACTGACCCTTTAAACAGCATATACTGCATATTTGTGAACATCTTCTGGCCAAGCCGCATTGTTAAACAAGCACACAACTATGCAGTCCACAGCACGCCTGGCTGGTACAGCTGGTACAGCTGGTATAATGCATCACATTGTGATGAGGAAGACAAAATAAACAAGTGGCCAGTAGTTTCCTAAGAGACTTGAATGCCAAATGACATTTTTTCTCCTTTTTTCTCCTATTTAATAGAAATCCAGAGTCTCAACATTTGAGAAGATGTGGGCCTTCATGAGCAGTAAACAGAGCACGTCACTCGTCAAGTCGATTGAAGATGGTATTCAAAGGGTCCTGAAGTCTGACTATGCCCTGCTAATGGAGTCTACAACCATTGAATATGTGACTCGCAGGAATTGTAACCTAACACAGGTCGGAGGCATTATTGACAGCAAAGGCTACGGCATTGGCACTCCTAAAGGTAAAACTGCACACGCATTTGGTCTAGCAAATAAAGCACAATTACATTTTTATTTCATTAATTATGTAGGAAGTTACATTATGGATTTATATGTGATTTATATTCTGTATTAGAGAGTTTCAGTCATGCAGTCATTTTTCCCCATTTGTTCTGATGTCAAAAAAAGCACACATGATATTTCTTCTCTAGGTAATACAAGACTGTACTGCCTAACAATGAACCTTTCATCCTTTTCAAATTATAATAAAATATTTTCTTATGCATCTGAGCACAAATGAAAATGTAGAAGATATAATCCCAAAGAATTAATCATGGCATATTTTGGGTCTGAGTACCTTTGAGTAAAGAACAATGATCATTATTTTTACTTGCAGTTTTTACAAAGGTGTAAAATCTAACAGCTTTACTCAGTTTCTCAATTTTTAATGAGCACAGAACTGCCATTCTGGTTTGTATAGTGTAGTATGTAGTGCGTAACACTTTTGCCCTCCTCCTGGTAGACGAGGGTTTGATCCCTTGCTTGGGCAAGCACACCATGATGCCTCAGAAAGAGCCCTTGGGTCCTTAATGCTACATTCTCCTACTCCTGTAATATTAAACTGTTGCTCTGGATAAGAGCGTCTGCCAAACGTAATTGTAACGGAAATTATTGAGTGTTCTGTGGGTATTCTAAAGCATTTAGTTCAGATATTGTCTGCTTTTTTGATAATAGAATGTTCAGTAAATAGACTCTTCTTGCAGTTCCTGAATCATTAGACTGACCACAATATTGTCCACCAGGCTCTCCATACAGGGACAAAGTGACCATAGCCATCTTGAGCTTGCTGGAGGATGGACGGCTGCATATACTGAAGGAGAAGTGGTGGAGTGGAAGCAGCTGTCAGGAAGATGAGCGTTATGAAGCTGGCCCAATGGGAATCCAGAATCTGGGTGGCATCTTCATTGTGCTTGCCTCAGGCCTGGTACTCTCTGTCTTTGTGGCTATAGGGGAGTTCATCTACAAACTACGAAAAACAGCAGAGCGTGAACAGGTGAGTCATGATGCACTGGAAGACTGTGGCTTTTTTATGGCTGGGACTACAAGCTGCATTGACATTTCTGAAATTTTTACTATGCATGCAACACAAAACATTAGGGAGCTGGGTAGTGCAGTGGGGGTCAGCAGGGAGGCAGGGACTCATACATAAACTGCAAGTATTAAGGTTTTTCTTTTCCAAACAATGAAAAGGAATAAAGAAGAGGGCATGCAGGAAATGGGAACACTTGAATCGAAGTGTTAGTAAACTCTTAAAAGTAAGCAACCAAAATGATTCTGTGGAGCAAAGCCAGTAACCATTTTTGCTTCCCCAAATAACTGTTTAATCAATGGTTTTTAAAATGACTTTTTGCAGCTGAGATATGTGCATTTAAAAAACTTTAAAGAGCAAAACAAGTTTAAAGAACTTTCACCTAATGTAAATGTTCTAATTAAATGTTGTTTTTTTTTAACATGTATTAGGGACAATTTAATAGAAGTCCACCTCTTGCTACATGTATTTTGAGTTGTCATCATGTTTAATATTAGGAAATGGGCAGTGCTGGCATTCCCTTCTGCCATCTCAACATGTAGTTTTGACCAAAAAAGTGTCAGTGGTGGATTATAATTAGTTTTCTATTTTTTTTTTAGTTTTCTATCTCATGATTTATAATGACATTCCACTCAATGATCAGTTGTGTAGAAACAAAACAAGTGCATTGTCATGGCTGAGGGGGTCAGCCCTCGTGAGCTACCTCGGGGCATGGACCAAAACTGAGACCAGGGATCCATGCAGAAGCGACTTTATTTACAAACTCAAAACTGAAAACTACAAAACAAAACCAGGCACAGGGGCCGTCAGGAACAGGAACCAGAATAACAGGATAACAGACTAGGAACGAACGTGCAAACATGAGGTGCAAAAATGAGGCAATAGTGAGGCGATGGACACATAGTGAGGACTAACACAAACAGACTTAAATACACACAGAAATCAATAGGCAGAACACAAACAGGTGAGAAACAGAAAACACATGATACAGAACCGAAAATCAAAATAAAAGTCCCAAAAACATGAACAAAACAGATCCAAAAACAACAGAAAAGCAGTGGCCACTACTGGCCACTGACCGTACCGTGACATGCATCATCAAAATGTGTGAAAATACCCTGTAGCATTGTGATTATTAATAGTGTCATGATCATTCATTCTACTTTTAGATGTTTTGTATTAAAAATAGGACAAGTTAATTCTGAAAAATTTTAATGTCATGTCCATGTATTTTTTTTTTATACTTTAGTTTGTATTTGGCCAGTGCCAATACATGTTATTTCCATTTGCTCATTTGATTTCAGTATTAGGTTTAATTTGGATCTTAATATAATAATTTATACTGATGATAACCTGATAACTGATCAAATGAAAGAGCTTAATGAGCTTGGTTGTAGAAAATAAACATTAAGTCCCTTGTAATTTCATTCAGGAATAATTAGCACATCATTATAACAGCAAAATTGTTACTAATCACAACTCCGTGAGCCATTCTTTTTTCTGGTGCTGTTCTTTTTTTGGTACTGAATAATATTATCATTGTTGTTGTTTTTCTTATTGTTGTTGTTGTTAATCATTTGCTTGTTTAGGCTATTTTGTTATTGCCGAATGTTTGCCATGTCTGTAAATGAAACACCTGCAATTCATGCTAGAAACATGTTAGTATTTATATTAATAAGAACCCTTGTGTCCGATTTACTGTGTTGGTTGATTTTAAGCCATAACCAAAATAGTTTGCCATGTATATTTTTCAATATATTACCCTTTAATGAGATGAGAGGCTTACATATAGAAAAACATTTTAAGCAACTTATACAAAAGCATTTTGTAATTACAGTGGTGTGCAGTTCATACATTTATTTACTTTAAGCTGATGATTACTAATTGGAACACTGAAAATCAGTCCCCTGTTAGTCATAGCAGATGTCAGGATAGAACATGGAGCAGCAGTGCCAATTATAAGTATTATTAGACAAAGGCTTGCCCTGGACATGGCCTTAAAGGTAATAGGGCACAGCTTTAAAAAAATGGCTAGAAAAAATCATTTACCATGGTGCCATGCCCAGTTAACCTCAATTCATGTTGCTCCCACTCCCCACAGTTAATGCATTGGCAGTCTGGCCGTCACACTGATTGGACATGGGTGTACTTACTTCCTCTTTTGCTTTCTCCCTACCCCACCATGTCTCTTTTTTTCCCTCAAGAGGTCTTTCTGCAGTGCGGTAGTGGAAGAGATCAGACTGTCGTTCACGTGCGAGAGAAGAGTGAAGCACAGGCGCCACCAGCAGCAGCCGGCCATAGTGAAGACGGACGCCGTGATCAACATGCACACCTTCAACGACCGTCACCTGCCGGGAAAGGACAGCATGAGCTGCAACACCGCGATGACGCCCGTGTTTCCATGACTTGCCTGGGAGACGGTCACCTGAGGCACGTTCCTGGCACCACGCCCAACAGCAGGGACTACGGCTCCGAGATGATCACGGCATTCACCATCAACCGCAGAGACATCCGAAACCAAACGGCCAACCAGAACGGCGGCAGTAGCGGCAACCCAGGTAACGACCACATCCTCAAACCAATGTACCCCACCATGCCACTGAGGGAGGGAGGCCGCTCCGTGTCTTTCCTGTGAGAGAGAGAGAGAGAGAGAAAGCGAGCCAGCCACAAGGCCAGAGCTGTCCGGCCCTGCGTCTGATGTTTATGTATGAAACACAAACACATGTTCACCATCTGTTCTCTGGAAAATCGAAGGAGTCCCCCCGCCCCACCCAGCCAACCATCCCTCTCCCCCATACTGAGAAAAAAGACAAGCATCTCATTGGAATAAATGAAATTAGAAAGAAAAGAGGCTTCTTTGAAGCATGGCAATAAACAAACTACAGACTGTCACAAGGGGTGTATTTTTTTCCTAGAGTATCATTTATAGCACATTCATTTTGAGAATTCGTTTGGATTTTGTCAAAACGCTGAGGGCCTTTGGCACTATTGGCAAGGGAACAATTCTATGGGAGCTACATTACAGGCATGTTTTGGACCTGAATGAATGATTTAATTTGGGTTTGCAGACTTGGCTACTGGTAATATCCTCAGTTAGTGACAGTATGAGTGACTCTAGATCTGCAAGTTCCAAGGAGACTACAGAGAAATGTGACGTCCTCCCTGGTTCACAGATTGAATGCACAAAACAAACAGGGTTGACATAGCTGAAGCTAACAAAGCATATTGCCATTTAAATGAGCAGACTTGTTTTTTCTCCCTGAAATTAATAATGGTTCTGTATGTTGTGCTGTGTTTTATCATAGTGCCAGGACTAAATTCAATTTGTTTGTGCTCTACATCGTACGTTGCCGCCAGATGTTTTGTACACATTGAATGATAATGAGATGACTGATTAACACGATAATTGCCAAAGATCTGTCCATGAAACGGCTTCGATATCTGAGTACACCATCCGCCCTGAAATTGCAGAGACTAAGACTGATGCAGTTGTGCTTGGTAAACCGCTTATTGTGCAGATTCACACGCAAATTTACATACTTCATCTTCCTGTATAGTTCTCTACTTTGGCAAAGCTTATATTAATATGATACAATCTATTAGGTTCAGCATATTTCAGGAAGCAGATAAACACACATTTCATTAACACACATTTCATGTTTTAGTGAGATGCATCCTGCATAAAAACAGCTGTTTCTTTATTCTGCTTTTTCAAATAGGGGTTACAAAACCATTTAAAGTCATAAATAAACACATAATTAAGTATCTGCGTAATGTAGGACATCAGAATATATTCAGAATGGCTTTGGCTGGTTAGAAATTGGTACATGATGTATCCATGCTTTTACTTGCATTTCAGTTTTTTTCCATCTATTTCTGCACTCGCTCTCTGGGTCCTTGAGTGAAGAGACTTGCAAAGTGGACGAAAAAGAAGACATAAGTGATCCTTGTGTTATCATTTACATGATGTACAGAGGACCAGAAAGCATCGTGTGCTACATATCAGCCATCAGTCTGAATATGTGTGTCACGTCTTTAACAGTATTTATATTCTAAAGCTCGCATAACCCCAAAAATTAATTTATTGTAACATTGAGATAGTGTTTACACATACCATACTGAAGGTTTGGTGATGTACAGGCATATGCATCTTCTGTTAAAAGATGAATTACTGTCAGTTGTGTACTGGCTGTTAGGAAAGATACTTTGGCTGTAAGGAATGGCATTTTTTGTTTTTGTCATTTTGGCTCTCCTCTCCAGGACACTGGATTTGAAATGACACAGGAGGCTGAAGTATGGAATTTCAGCTTTTATTCAAGGACAGGTGAACAATGAACAAAAGCTTTGAAGAAATGGTCACATTTAGCGCTTAGTTGCAGAACATTTACAATCGGTGATCCGCAGACACGATGCTCTGCCAGCTCTGTAGTGCAGACAGTTTCGGTTCCTGCTCATTTCAGGGGCTTTTTGCCTTCAGTCCTGTCTGCAATAAATGAAATGCATGCTCGGTGGATATCAGGTTGGAATATTTTTTACCTGACCAGTGAAGAAAATTCCACTTTTTGTCACTGAAAAACTCCCCAGGGTAGTTTAGTGGCACGTTTTGCATTATTATCCCGCTGCAAGGTAAAGTGCCATCCACTGAGCTATGAATCATGTGGTTGAATCTGTGCAGTTAAAATGCGTCTGAATTCAGAATCCAGCAGTTGCCAATAAAACAAAATGAGTCGTTTCTTTTTAGCTATACATGCCTAAGCCACCATGTTTCATGGTTTCCTTTTTTTTCCTCCTTACTTTCTCCTGGAGCTCTAAAGGCTTTTAAGTGCTTTTTAGCACACTAGTAGTTGGCATCAGGCTGGCGTATTCTTCACAATACTCAATGACATCAATACATTTTCAATTCAATTCAATTGACATCCATGCCTGCACTCTGGATAGTGTTACATAGTTTTTGCCATCCAACGCATCAAAAGTTGCTATTGACTGAACTAATGTTATTCCTATGTATCTGATCAATCTCATATTTCAATCTTAACCTGCCGTACTTACACAGACTCATCTTTGGTGCTTGCACTGAGTGACAGAATCAGCTCTAAACGTTTTGCTTGGTGACTTGAGTATGATGCAACCTAATGGTAATGATGCTACAGCTCAAGAAACAATTCAGCGCTTAATTTGTCTTGAAAAAGGCGGGTCTATGTCTAAAAAGAGCTGTACATTTTATATGGTTCATTCAATATAGAACAGTAATTTAAGTATAAAATTCTGCACTTTAAAATACAATGTGCTGGATTACAGGACCTAAACAAATATCGTGCTGCTGTCCAGTGACTTAAGGTGTTCCTAGAATGATCGCAGTTGCCCTGCTTTCATTGTTTGCGTGTGTGTGAGACAGTTGACGTGTGAGACAGTGTGAGAAAGAGTTGATGTGTTTGCATGCATGTGTACATGCGTCTGAGTGCATTTCGTCTGGTCAGAGTTCTGTTAAATGTCCTTGGCTCTTGCATAGCCTATAGCTTATTCATTTTTGCAGGTGTGAGCTAAAAGCTTTATGGCAGCAGCAGCAGGCTTTTAGCTTGCCGTATCTGAGGATGGGCTGCAGTCTGCCAGGAAGTCCACTGAAAGCACTAGTCTGACTCATTGTTGTCCAGTTTTGAGAGTTCAGCTCAGCCTTGAGATTTGCTATTTTGGGCCTCTCCCAGAAATAAGGCAGTAATTAGACTTCATAATAAACAGTTGGAAAGGGAGCAATGGATGATGGACACTCTCCTTTTATATCCAGGCTTATTTCCCTCAGACAGTGAGCAGAATTAAGCAGCAGTTCCCATAGACTGCCTTAGTCTAGGTTTAGTGTCAAAGGTTTCCTTAGTTTGTTGTATAGATGTGCGAAACAATACAAATGACCAGTGTTAGCATTATGAGATGTAGGTGCTAAGAGTCTTCACTCGCTGCCTTTTCAGGCAGCACAAGAGACTGCATACCTCTGTGAGGTAAATATAAAGGACAGTGTCAAAAAAACACTTTGCGTTCTTTTTATTGCAGATGACGTACTGATCAAAATGACTCCAATTCATGTGATTTGGTGTTGACTCGGTGAAAGCTCATTGTGTAAGTGTCATTTAAATTCAGTGTAATTTTAACACCCTCTTGCAAAGTAGACTATATATTAGATGAAAAGAAAAATTACTGTATTTTGCTAAATACTGATTTTTACCTGTAAGTTTTTTTTTCTTTCCCAGCACCATTCCTCTTTATAATCTGACAAATGCTGTATCAGAAATTGTACATGAGTTTTGTAGTATAGGATCTGTTCTATGGCTATACTTAAGATGGATTTAGAGGACATTAATATATCTCTAAACTTTATTACCCAAGAAACCTGATTCATTAACAGCAGGGGTTGATATCGGCACCAAGTGAAAGAAGGAAACGGCTTGATGTATGTATGCCCATTTTTAAACAAATATTAAAAAAAAAAAGAAAAACTAATGTATTCATAACAACTGTATGTAAATAAAGAATAGTATTTGATTCTCAGAGCAGTAGCTGTGATTGCTTTAGAGGAAGGTTTGACTTTTTCATGATTTCTCTCACTCTCCTCACGCACCGTTTGTGGCTCGTTTGATCAGCATCAGCTTTTGTTGCAAAGACTATTGGGTTCAAATCATGAGATTACAATGTGATGCCTTTTTCTGAACACATCCATGTACTGCAATCTACAAATAACAGACTGGACAATAGAAAAAATATTAGAAATTCAATAAATTTGGTTAAAAATATATTTACACTTAAGGTCCCCTGAAAATGTGGTACTATATTTTCAAGTTTTGTAAGATATACACATTATTACACTGTGACAAATCAAGTTCATCACTTAAATGTATCCTCTATATTGTCAGAGTGTGAAGATCACTCTGACCACATATTTCTCTATACTTTATGAACTGACTATTATTAAATATCACGTTTTCTGAAATGATTGCAACTGAGCATTGACAATTTAGTTTGGGTATTTGAATCAGCTCGATTTATGGAACATAAACCTCTATTTTATAAGAGAATGAAAAAGCAATGTCAGTACTGTTGTTTTGCAAAATCATATGAAAGAAAAGAAAATAAAAACAACTTTTACAGAATGTGTGATCCATTAATGTTTCTCCTTTGGTAATGGTCCTGTTCCTTTCCTTGTCATTTTTTGGAGGGGTGGGGGGAAACATGTCTAATCATATCAGCTTATCTCATGGTGCCACCCAGGGTTTGTTTGTGGAAATGAAGAAGAATTTCTATGAATATAGTTTTTGTAATGTTTTGTATTTTTTTTCTTAGTAATAGTATGTTGAGAGAAGACATAGTATATCTGATCTTGATGAAAAGGGAGGATTAAGAAGACCGGAGAGTGAGTGAATTATTTTTCTTTTGACACACTGTGAATAATTCAATTGTACAGATTGCTGTATGGGTTATATGCTTTTGAAATTTTGAATAAAAATATATTCAATATTTTTGTTAGTGATGGTATCCTGAATTATGTAAAACTGGCATATACTTTATTATTAAGGGGAGTTGTGTACACAAAATCCCAAAGCAGTATTTATAATTCCCCCTAAAAGCAAGTGAAGCTTTAATGCTATAATGCAAAATTGCAAAAGTCAAGGCACGAGAACAAAGTGGGACAAAACACTATATCAGCTTCCCAAGGCAGGACAGGAGACTGGATGGGAATGCCAACTGGAAACCTGGTAACTGAATACACAGCTGATCATGGACTGGATGGGAAATATGACATTGAGAAGCAACATGAGGGGAACATGGATCTGGATTTACAACTGTGAGGAAGACAGGACAGACAACTAGACTGGAACATGTGCAGGGACATGGACTAAGACAGTTATGGGCTCAAAAAATCAGGAATAGTGAATTGGACTGGGACTGACACAACACAGGAGATGGGGTCAGAGACTGGGAAAGTAATAGAACACATAAAGAGGGTATGGAAGGGAGTTGAGGAGAAAAAAACTGAAGAATCAGAACTTAGAGGACCTCTGCCACTGCTTCTCATGGGATGGCAGATGGAGGGTCAAGAGACTGGGTGCCTCTGTTCACTGGACAAATCTTCCATGGCCAATTTTGCCATCACGCATTACATTGCAGCAGGAACTCACGAGGAAGTCAGTTTCCAGTGAGACTTTCAGTGAAGTCCCAGATTGTATTATTAAATAAAAAACAAAATAAACACAAGGAAACTTGGAATTTATACACAAGACTACATGTGTATAAATTGTTGAGGGAGCTCAACATAAGATAATTCAAAGACATTAAAACACAAAGCTAATTATAATGTCACAAGACTGGGGGCATCTGAGACAGAAGGAATCACAACAGGTGAACACACTAAGGAGGAAGAAGAACAAGGAACAATAACAAAAATAAAATATGGACAGGATCACATGGGAAATGTAAACATGAGACAGACATTATTATACTGGCACATGTCGTTAGTACATATTACAAATCAAGTGAACAGACAGTTGCTGAAATTGTTGTATTAGAACCAGAAAAATAGGCAAGCATCAGGATCTGAGTGGCTTTGAAAAGGGCCAGATTGTATCTGCCGCACAACTAGATGGAAACATATCCAAAATGGCAAGCTATATGTGGTGTTCCCTGTATGCTGTAGTTAGTACCAAGAAAAAGTGGTTTAATCAAGGACAATCAGTGAGCCAGTCACAGGGTCATGGGTTTTATTCTCACTGGCTCACTGATGCATGTAGGGAGCCAAGGCTGCCTGGTTTCACAGAAAAGCAGCTGTTGGACAAATTGCTGAAAAAGGTACGGCTGGATATGATAGAAAGGTGTTAGGACACATACTCCATTGCAGCTTGCTGTGAATGAGGCTGCATAGCTGCAGACCAGTCAGAGCACCCTTGTTAATCCATATGCACTGCCAAAAGTGCCCACGAAGGGGACGTCAGCATAAAATCTGGACAAGCAATGTAAGAAAACTTTTTTGTTCTTTTACATCATGTGAACGGCCAGATGTGTGTCACTTACTGGAGGAAAAGATGGCATTTAAATTCATGGGAAGAAAAGAAGTCAGTAGTGCATTTTTGATGCTCTGGGCAATATTCTACAGGAGAAACCTCTGGTCCTGGTATTCATGTGGAGGTTTACCACCTTGATGTGTACCAACTGCCATAATATTGTTGCAGACCAAGTACACCCCTTCGCTGCAACTGTATTCTCTAATGTTAGTAGCCTCACCAGAAAGCCTCACCTGCCACATTGCAAAATGGTTTAAGGAACATGACAAACAGTTAAAGGTGTTGCCATATCAGCTACATACACCATACACAGTGAAATGAAAATGTTCCTCTAAGACAATGTAGCAAGTGTGAGCAAGACATGATTTAATGAAAGAGTGCAAAAAAAGAGCAGCAGTACAATAATTACATTACAAAATAACATCAGTGCAGTCAACAGGAAGAGAGTCATTAAATGTGCCAAAAAGGCATAGGAATCCAAAGATTGAGGTAGACAGCAATAAATCATTAACTGTGCAAAATAGCAAATAATAGCAACATGATTCGAAAAAATAGTGTATTTACAGGCATCTAGGCACCAGATTCAACACCTCTCGTACCATGGTTGGGCTGTTTTAGCAGCACCTACAAGATATTAGGCCAGTAATTTTAATATCATGGCAGATCTGTGTTTACTACAGTGCCGTCTTTTACACTGAACATTTGTTAAATCGGTGTGAACTGCAGTTCATCTTATTATTTAATAAAGGAACATTTAAGTCTCTGTGGGGATTTGGGAGGTTTTTATTTAGTAAGGATTAGCTTAAAGCTCACATAATGATCAAAGCAATTGAATGTAGCTTAATCTTCTAATAGTGGCCTGCAATACACCAGCAGATAGAACACATACGGGAGAAGTTAACCTTGACAGCCCGACGCTGCTGTTAAAATTTTCAGGTGCCCTGGGACATTTAGTGCAGAAGGCAGGGAGTAATAAGTGAAGGGTAGGAGCTTCCTCATAATGGGCAGATATATTATCTCTCACTATCAATTAATCCCTACAGGCAGCCAAAGGCCAGGAGCCAGGACAGCAACAAGGGAATGTGCTGTTCTCATGCACGCATGTATGTGTGTGTGTGTGAGTGTGTGAGTGTGTGTGTGTGTGCGTGTGCGAGCACGAGATGAAAATATGAAGTGTGTGTGTCTGCAGTGTGTGTTTCTGTGTGTTTGTTGTGTGTGTGTCTGTGTGTATGAAGTGTGTGTGT
>JBBPCW010000006.1:12257183-12267778 GCA_037974425.1 Phenacogrammus interruptus
GTAAAGGGGCGTGGTCATGTCTCCATTCACACAAGTCACATGACATTGATGCAATTTATGGGAGACAAACTCTTTTTCATTTTTTTAACTTGCATTAGCTGCCCAAAGCCAAAACAACACTTTTAGAGCTTCCAAAATAAAAGAAAAAATAAACGATCACTATTGTGACCATTGGGATTAAATGGGTTAATACAGCATTGAATTACGGTCAGAGATGTTATATGGTTGAGGTGTGAACTTCAACTTCAAGGGTAGTGTTTTCAGCATAAAAATACTCAGTTTAAGGAGTTGTGTGGGACAATTGGGGGACACCATTTTTGGGGAGCACACAGGGGGTCTCAAACATTCTAAATTATGCATCATATGCTTTGGAAAATAAATCATGATGTTTTCGTTACATGCAAATATTGTTAGTGTATGTGTAATATGTAATGATAAAAACATTTTTAAAAATAAATTACTTGTTTTTTTTGTCAGCTCGTGTTGTATTTCATTCTGTAACATTTTACCAGTTTCTCATTCTAGAGGTTCTACAGGCGAGTCAGAGGCATTGTTGGGATTGTATGTGTTGTGCAAAAATGCAACAATGCAGTGAAAAGAAATGTACTTTTAATACTTAAGTATTTTTAAAAGCAAGTACTTCAGTACTTTAATTTAAGTAAAAATTTGACTGCACGACTTTCACTTGTATCGGTGTAACATTTGACCAGTGGGATCTGTACTTTCACTTAAGTACTGAATGTGAGTACTTTGTCCACCTCTGTCATTTATGCTGTCTATAGTTTTGCTGTGTGTATCGGCCCTCATGCCAGGTTTCAGTTTCAGTTATAGTTTCAGAATAAAGAGCAAAAAAGACAATGGATGTCTGTTTTTGTGCTTCCTGCGTACTTGAGAAGCGGTGCAGCGTGACAAATTTAACACTTAGGATGACTTATTGGCATTTCAGCATGCCATCTTGTGCTACAAAAGCTCCTGAAGGCCATTTGACCAATTATCAAATGTCTTCATAGGCATTGGCATATATTCATATGACAACAGCACAACTTTCTATTTTGATAATAAAGCAGTGGTCTTCTCAGAATCATTATGGAAGATATTTATCCATATTAATCACAACTCTCTTCTTTTTAACAGACCCTTCAGCTTTAGACTTAAGACAAAAGGAGACAACACTTATTCCTTTTCCACTGAAGCCCAAGTCCAGTGGAGACCTTCAGGAGTAGAAGCCTTTCACAGGCTGAAGGATGGCTTCAATTTTGTTTTGGTCCTCATGAATCCTAACTTCAGCAAGTCATTCATCTTGCCAACAGGCAGGGGCAGGCCATGCTCTCCCAAGAGATCAAAGGTGATTGTCTTCATCAGCTGCAAGCAGAGCCCTGAGGGATGTATGTGCAGCAGTGTGGAGAGAGGCTTCTGACACTGTTCAAAAATGTCATCACTGGCCACAGTTCACCCTTATCTCTAGCTGATCATGCTAGGCTATTGTTTAACAATGGTCTATGATAGCCAGACCGCTAAGCAATATGGTATGCGTCTTTGATCTCGGCATTAGAAAATGAGTAGTAGTGCTTCTCATACTTGTTAAAAGTAGAAGATGTATTGGAGAAGACATCAATGATATTATTGGCCACAAATTAAAAACACTAGGAATACCAGGGACCACCTACATTAGCTGTGCAGGGCTTAATCAGAAACAGAATCAACAAAATGAGATGCAGCTTTCATTCAGAAAAGCAACCTCCACACCTATTTTGTTGGTTGTACATGCCACCCCCTGCATATTGCTGCAAAATGGGTAGAAAGACAGCTGCATGTTGACACTAAGGACCACCAACAAGAGCAGATCCATATGAACATGTGTGAAAGATTCTGAGGTTCTCTCCTACAAGATGGCTATTTCTTGGGCAATGTGTCAATCTGCTGCTGTAGCAATGGGAACCTTTGGCTTATTTTTTCGCCGAAGAGAAGAGGCAGCAGGAAACTAAAATCAGCCGGAGAAACCAGCTAATATACAACCCGGAAGGATTTAACTGAATGATTTTAGCAAATGGAAGTGGGCAAAAAAACAGCAGAAATTCTCTCAAGAGCAGGCAGATGACAAAACCAAAAAAGGTTTTTGATTTGATTAAGTTCTTTTTGATCAACAATCAAACTTTACACTCCCCGTTAAAAACTGGCTATTCCCCTGTTTGAACTGCAAACTAAACTCTTCTGATGGAAAAACTTTTATTTCTGACATAAGAGGTACAACTTCAAAAATATTCTGTTCGGCTTCTGCAAAGCTTGATTATGTTGTCAAAGTGATGGATGAGGTTAAGAGAGGATGTAAGCCTGCTCTTTACAGAAACAGAGCATACCAGCTGACTGATGTGGAGTTATCCACTGGCTATGAGACATATGGATTCACTGAGAGTCATGGTAACCTCCAGCTAGGAGTGATGTGAGCAACTGCTTCACAGCCACAGAAGATTATATGGTCTCTAGGTTCTCCTACGGCGATGAACACCAAACTGTCATATTCTCTTCTCTCAGGTATTTTACAAGCAGCATCTCTCGGCTCTGCCCTAGGCCAGTGGATAATGCTGAAGAGTAGTCTGGGCTGCTCCATCCTCAAGCTTGGATGATGGTATCTTTACAAGAGAACTAAGTCTGATGGCAACACAAAGAAGAAGGCTTTATTCAAACCATCAAAATCCAGACCTTCCAATCGCAAATAATAGCCACATTTATTGACATTCTGATTGCAGCCTATATTTGAAAACCAAAATGTTTACACAGTATAAAAGATTTCATTGATTAAATTCTGACTGCCAGCATTTTCCTTCCATGTACCGGAAAAAGAAGTTGCTTAATATAAAGTGTGGCAGTGAAAGGTTTAATGAATAAATAAACTAATCATTTAAATACATAGACAAAAAACAGCAGAACAATCTAAACTTTCAGGTTCATTTTGATACCCCTCACCTCACTTTCACTATGAACATAACACTTGGGTTTCAGTGTGTCAGTTTTATCCAGTTTGGTCCAACGTTTTTTCTAGCTGCTCATTGGCGTAGACTTGACTGCACACTTTTTCAGACCCACAAGGTGTCACTAGCCTTTGTATTGTGGCGAGCTGGAGAGCCACGTGGACTGTGCGTGGGGGGGGGTGTATGTGTGTGTGTGTGTGTGTGTTAGGGGTTCATGTTGGGATCAGGGGTGTACGTGATGTGTAGGGGGGCAGGTGATGAGCAGCACCTGCTCATCACCATAGCAACTGGCGGGTTTTTGGGAGTCTGTAAGGGAGGGGCTGAGGAGATTAGCTCCTCAGTCGGGGTTTTGCAACAGGTGTGAGAAGACGTGTTTGCGGTGTGCTGTTCAAATAAACTAAAAGAAAATGCTAGAACCAGCCTTGGCGTCTCTTTCCCCCACCGTTTGCCACAGTATACTTCATAGTGAAAAATAGTGCAAGCACATTTTGATGTCAAAATGTGTACAGGTTGGCAGGTGTGCTTATGGGTCATGCTTATAAGAAATGAATGGCCAGTACCATGGACTGTATTTCACATATAACACTAAGATCCCCTCCTCGGTCAGTTGAGCTCCTTCCACAACTATGCAGTTTGCAAGTTCTGTGATCAGGCCCTATTTTCATCAAACAAAAAAGACTTTGTCTAACACAGAAGACTTTGTCTAACACTGAATAGAATTAAAATAACTGTTCAAGAAAGACAATGTTCAGCTTCCCTTATGAGTGAATTAAAAACTGGGGCCCAGTCTTTTGTGAAGCTGCAGGAATGACAGTGGCAGTATCAGCGCCATTGTTGTGGGCCATCATGAAGCACATGACTAGAGGGCAGAGTTCTGGAATGATGTTGAGCTGCTCATCACTAATTACCCCGGCTGCAGCCGTTTCGGGCTGACTTTGGGGGGCTTAAAAGCCTTTCTTCCTGGAGTAGCATAAGACAATTTGCCACTCTATAACAAATGAACCTGATTCTCTTTTCTTTTTTACCCACATCCAGCCCACTAGGGCACAATGGTGATCTATTTTCTTTCATCTTTATTGTCATTGTGTAAATAAGTCAGCCCTCCTATACTGAGCAGTGCCGTTCTGTCCATGTCAAGCCATGCTAAAACACTTGATCCTATCACATCCTATGAATCTAACATTAAGTGCTGGGGAAGAAGTTTTGCTGAAATTTCATCCTGAACCCAAAAAAATTGCAGCCTCATGCAAATGTTGTTCCCCAGTCTGCTGTAATGATGTATACTTGCTGAGGGGTCAAAGAACATAGACTAAACTAAATACAGAAGGTCCTGCCTTGACCCGGCTTCAACAGGGATTAAAATCTATAGATTTTTCCGATGTTTTTTTTTGTTTTTCAACAAAGGCCAGGTAATTTTCCTTACCCTCTACTTATTTTAAGCAAACATATTTCTTATTGACCGAACAAAGTGTCTAGACCAACACAAAAGGTCACTCTCGCAGAGGCTGATGAAACAAATACTTTTGTACTGCACTCCCAATTAAAGTCCTGATAGCTCTTTATTTACTCTGTTGGTGAAGTAATATGAAACGGTCAGATGACCCAAGCTATTTCTGAATGATTTCTATGTCTGAACAAAGCACAAAACAAAGGCAACCTAAATCCTGATAGCAGTGATGCATGGCATTTGCCTTTCTACTATCAACTCTCAAAATAACTGCCATGATTAGAAACATAACTGTCAGTTTCACACCTTCAGTTTACAATGATTGTACATGCAGTGCTTGTCGACTCCCATTAAGCACATGTTTTATCACTGTCAGCAACAGATGTTTGGATCTCACTTTCTCCTCCCACATGGAATTTTAACAAAGTCTCTCTGACGCTGCAGGGGAAATACACAGTGTGGAAAGGCGTTAGAGCCAGACTGCTGTAGTACACCTGAGAAAATCTTCTTTGATTACATCTTGCTGGCTAGAGTGTTTAGGAAGATGTTTTAAATGGTTCTTGGTAGCCATTACATCATAACTCTTACAGTTTTCCTGTGACGAGGACTTTTGAAATAATAAATGAAACATGTTACATGACGCCCTAAAAAAAATAGAAAGCTCACTTTTTATAAAAGCAAGAAAACACTTCTTGTAAAAGCAACACATATATAATATAATAATTATATAAACTATATTACATAAACACATTGATTAATCGTTCAGATTTAGAAATGATTTGCTAGTTTCTTTTTCCCTATATTTAAAAAATCTGCTGGCCCTTACCCTCTTAACTTGTTTTCCACATTTAACCTGCTTTAACCTCTTGATTTTTCTATGACAGGATTTGTTAAGGTTTGCAACTTAGCTGGCAGGAATTTGGTTGAATAGCAGATGTTGAATTAAATATAAAATTTCAGGTTGAAGAACTAATGTGGACTACTTGAGCACTAATGTACGTTTCTCTGGATAAGAGCATCTGCTAAATGCTGTAAATGTAAATGGAGTCACATCACAGGCAAAGCATCATCAAAGAGCACTCAAAGAGGATAGAATGTTATCATTTACAGCGAAAAGGATAGATCGTTTTAAATTCTGTAAATGCAACATTAACTGGTTCCATCTTCTGAGACTCATAACAGCTAGAGTTTCATCTTCATTCTAACCGGCGTCCTATGAACAGTGTTTAGGAAATATTAATGGCACAGTTTCCTTGCATTTACAGCTATTGTGAGTCACACCTCCAGGGCTTTGTAACACAATGTTGTCTCTGAGTTCATGTGATGTGTGGCTTGATCTTGTCCTGAAATAAATAAATGTTAGGGTATTGCTTAAAGGACCCTGTGGAATAGAAAGTGGTCTAAGTTTGTAGAAATGCTGATGTTACACTCCATCACTATCCAAGAAAAACTGCCACCAAATTTCCAAATGTATCTTATTTTTCTTATTATTTAAACACAGCAGCTGATCTGTGAAACTTTTCATGATGAAAAACTACTACAATTGCAAAGAATGTTTTTACTTTTCCTGCAGCATAACCATCTTGGATTTTTTTCCCGCAACAATAAGACTTTTGGCATCACATAAATGTTTAATAATAAAATGTTTAATTTATACAGTGTCTAATCATTTGCAGGGGATTTGTAAATTGTAACACATACTGCATGTCGTAATTTTGGTTAAAATGTTTGCCAGATGTTTCTAAATTGACTGTAGTTGTTGAGTGTGTGAGGGAACGGTGTGCGCCCTGTGGTGGGCTGGAACCGCCACCCCCCACCTCCCCCTGAGGTGAGTCCCTGCCTCAAGCCCATTGACCGCGGGATAGGCTCCGGGTACCCGCAGCCCTAATGAAGAATAAGTGGTTACAGAAAGTGAGTGAGTGAGTTCCCGCAGATTAATTAATGCAATGTTGATTTGTTGTTGGGCAAACTGTTGAACTAATGTAGATCTTGGACAGTGCGTTTGTATTGATTTTGCTTGTACTGGTCATTGATCCAACATCCAAAAATTGACCATGTTAAACACTGAGCTGACAGTAATTTGATAGCACTAGACGGTTGAATAAGTGCTCATCTAACATCAGTATTGAGGATAATTTGCTGTTGAAACAGTGTATAGTCTATAGTTATTCAGTATTATTATGAAACATCAAATGTCTCACTTACATTTTTAGGGATTTTGCAGACACTTTATGTAATGCTGGGGTAGCCACTGGGGTCTGGAAAGGGCTTTTCTGTATGCAGGGCAAGCGTGTAACTCACTGTGCTATCTGTTACTGCCATCTCCCTTCTTCTGCACTAGCTGTCATAACAGTAACTTCTTGAGATTACAGGGGATACAGATGAACTATTCAGGAAACTGAATAGGAAACTATCATGTTTACACTCAGGAAACTATTGTGTTTACACTTAGCAGACTAAGTCTTTTCCAGAGCGATGTAAATCAGTGCTTAGGTTATCTATATCTGTTCTTTATATCTGTTAGCTAGATTCAAATCAGTATCTGATTTCAACCAAGTTACTGCCAGCTAAGTTACATACCTAACAAACCCAGTCAAAAAGAAAAAAACAAATCAGAGGTTAATACACAAGTAAGGAAAACCAGTTAAGAGGGTAAGTGTCTGAGGGTTTGGGTTTTATATATATGTGTATATACTTCTGATATCCATGTTAATTCCGCATTATAATTTAGCTATTGAAATGCACTCAAAATATCAAAATATGGTCAAACTTCATTTTTCAAAATAAGTTGATCTAAATACCAATGCTGACTAAATTGTTTGTTTGTTGTTGATTTGATGAAACGTTTGGCGTTTTTGCAGCTTGTTAATTGCAGGGCATGGTTTTTGCAGTTATTGGCTAATTAAACCAATTAATTCTTCACTGCTACTTCCACTATTACACTTTTGCATTAATAAAGATGTCATGTTCTTGCATTTTCTTTCAAAATATTCAGTAAATTCCATTCAAATAAACAAGATATTTTCGCTACAGCATTTTTACCTTTTAAAATGTGCCCTTAGGATCCCTTTCCTGATCTTTTTCACACTTAAGCGTGTTTGCTTGCTCTAAGAGCTCTATTGAAATGAGCAGCTGGAAATGTTCTGGTTACTGCAATTCATCATCCATTGCAGGAGAGGTTGGCTGCCTTTAGCCATTAGAATCACTAAGGGTTTTACTGCTGTGACTGGATGCTGCTAGTACTGCTATAATCCTCAGGATTTGTATGAGGTTGTTGTGTGTAAACTGATGGAGTACCTTGACTTCAGTGAACCGTGAGGTGGCCACTATTGAATCATTCGGACCTCCAGCAGATAAAGTGCTATATAAATATAGATTGCCTCGTCGTTCAATAAAGACTTAATCCACAGCCATGACCTGGAAAGCGGCTATTGTCCGCAAACAAGACCGGCTAAGACCAGCTTTATTTGTCCAAGGAAAAACAGAAACTGTTGATCTGGAGAAGTATGTTATCTTTCCTTTTTATCTGCCTTCTTAACTGCAATCTGCTTACAAAGCAATCACTGGCCTGGACCCGTGATCCAGCACATGATTATACTTCCCCCATAAATGACATAACCTATCTTATAACACCTTTGTAGGAAGACTTTATAACATGGACAAAAGTAAACAAGTTTGGTTATTTTGAAATGCGTTGCTGGTTTTGTGAAATGACCTGGTGCAAGACCCAAAAATTGTAATACCATTTTTCTTCCTAACTTTTATCACTAATTCTGATATTTCTGTCATTCTTTTTGCAAAAAGGGCAAAGTGAATTGCCTCCAATATAGTTTATCAAAAGCAAACTGACATTTAGCTAACCTTCCCACTGAAACATGTTTGGATAAACCAAGCAACTATGAATGAGAGGGAGAGATATAATCTCTATGAGGAACACAATCCAGTTTTCTTCCATGGCATATTACCGTCACATCAGTTGGGCTGATGAAGGTTCCACAAGCCATGGTCTCATTTCACTTGACCTAAATTCATTGGCCCACTGCACAGGCATGACACCTTGTCCTAACAACAATTGATGTGAGCAAGAGATGACAAAACCCAAATGCTCCTATTGTAACCATGAGGCTGCCTACAGTCGCTGCGAGCCTCAGAGAGTGATGACGGGTGCTGTTTCTATTTTTGACCTGTCTTGTTGCATCACTTTAATGTTCTACCTCAACAAAAATGTTGCTGTTAAGCCAGCCACCTTTTTTCAAGATATGGCTAAACTGGTCATAGAAAAATAATAAATGAGGTGGAACAGAGAGAGCTGTTTTAATACCAACGTTGTTGTATACATATATTTCATTTGAGTTAAGACATCCTCCCAGTTCAAGCTATTAGTTGATAATTGCTTTAAACATGGGGACTTAATGTTTCCAGTGTAAATATCCTGAAGGATTTTCCCTTTAAAGCAGCCTTTTGACATTTATGTTTGGCGGAAATATTGAATAATGATTGAGACTTGAGTTCAAATCATTACTAATATAAAAATGGTGTTACAATGGTGATACATATTTGTATATGCAAACACTATGGATGCCTTGACCAGACTGTAAATGTAAACAAGAAAATGTTTATTCTCTGTCAACAATAACAAACTTTGGAATTCCTACACAGTGCTCCCCAAAGAACATCTACAGGTAACTTTGAACAAGGTATTTATTTCTATCTGATGGAAATTCCCACATGTAAGTCAGAGCATAACAGATAAATATTTGAGTGAATCACTGCCACTCAAGAACCTTTTCATCCATGAGTTCTGTCTGGAACCATGCTGCTCTGTTCCGTGGTAAAACTGTGTTGGTCAGAGAGATTTTCTTGTGATACACTCTCAGGTTGTCGTGTGTATGTTACTGCTGCAGCATTTCTAGCACAGCAGAGCAGTCCTGAATGAGAGAATAATTACTGCCAATGCCTCTGTCAGCCCCCTCACCAGAATGCAAAAAGCATTGCTTATTATTCTAAACTGCTTAAGGTAATACATGTACCCTCTATATTTCCCTTTTCTCAATTCCTGTAATATTATGGGATTTTTTTCTGTCAACACTAGTAGCAGGGTGGCCCAGTGGTTAGCACTGTTTCCTTGGAGACAACAAGGAGATAATATTTCTGTATAAAAGTCACAGTTTATTAATAATGTACAAGTACAAGATGTGCAATATGTAGAGGTGCACACACGCACACAAATACCCTCAACATTTCTCTATAAATGATCTCATCTTGACATGAACATAGTCTCTGTGTTTGTGCTTGCTTTATTAAACTCTGCACTAAGACTTGCAGTGCATAATGATGGTTGTATTGTACAGCAGTCCACTGTAGCATTAGAACAATGTACAGACAAATTCAAATGTACAAATGGGTATACATACTCTCCCTCTCTCTCTCTCTCTCTCACACACACACAGCTGAGCATTTCCTCAACAATGACACCTTGTTTAGTATGAACATAGTGTAGAGTTCAAAGAGTTTCTTAACCAAAAATGACTAAGATTAGCCTAACACACACACAGGAGAAGGGATAGACTCACACACACACACAAAAGATGGTTGCATTGTTCAGCAGTCTACTGTAGTATTAAAACAATGTTCTGATACAGAGCGCCAACTACTGCACAGGAGGAACATAGCAGTTAAGAGATTTTACCGATTACAGAATTCAGCAAGCTCTTCTCAACAAGACGTGCAGTCATGCCCCCCCGGCCACCCCCCTGGCTCCGCCCCTGGTTAGAAACCTTTACACTCCAAGTCTAAGAAACATGTACAAAATACACTCCATCATTGTCTTTCAATTAAATCACTCACGGAAATGTTTCGGTTTGTCAGCTGTGATAGACACTTCTGGTTTAAAATGATCTTGCCTGCTATGTGCCATTTATGGTTTGTACTCAGTGGTGTGCATTATGCAAACTTAGCCTGCCACTCAATATAAATGCCTCAGCAGATGCAGTGATGTACACAAACATGACTGCACTCGTGTTTGTATTGTAGTGTTTATGCCTTTAAATGTGGTTTTAAAGCACTATATTTTGTATCTAGTCCTAAAACTGTCACACTTGTATTAGTTAATAAATGAGTGGTGTACACACAGAATAGCTAGAACTGCTAACAGGTGAAGTGAATAACATTTCCTGATG
>JBBPCW010000006.1:12281928-12292126 GCA_037974425.1 Phenacogrammus interruptus
GTGAATGGGTTAAATGCAGAGGAAGAATTTTGTGCTGTTCACACTGTGTGCTGTGGTGTGTTCACGTATGACAAATGACAATAGATACACCTTTCTCCCAGTTTTTCACAGACCAGGAGTCGCG
Organism: Phenacogrammus interruptus; assembly: GCA_037974425.1. NCBI lineage: Eukaryota > Metazoa > Chordata > Actinopteri > Characiformes > Alestidae > Phenacogrammus > Phenacogrammus interruptus. The sequence goes on from JBBPCW010000006.1 coordinate 12,282,053, forward strand.
GGTTCAGTCACACGCGGATTTTTTTAAAGAATAAAATGTAACGTTTTACGCGGAAATCACCACAATAACTCGGAAACTGTAAACATTTACCGAACGCTGAGCCGGGGGGGGGGTCGATTTGCCTAAGGCTGAGGGGGGGGGTTGGGTTGTTGCGAGGCAACAGGATAACAGAGAAGCACCCAAAGTTGATGGTGGTGTTCAATGGCCAGCCTAGATTCTGCATGAGAAATCAGAGGTGTGGTGTGTGAGCGTGTGAAGACAGTTAGATGCGTGTGTCTCACGTTCGTTGCATGAGACTTGAGAGCCCTGGTCTTTGCATGCTGCTAATACTAACCGCCAATGCTAACTTTTTTAAGCAATAAAGTTTTCTGATTCTGATTATTTGTTTACCTTTACATTTCCTTTATGAGTAATGCATTAAACTGAGTTTAAAATGAAATTATTTTTTTTTTAACCAAATTTTTCAATATACGCGGGGGCTGTTGGAACGTAACCCCAGCGAAAAGCAGGAGATTACTGTATACACTTTGTTTTTCACACCAACATGAGAATGGTGTGGAGGTTCATCACCACTACTACAATGTTGTTGTTTTTTTCAGCTATATAATACAGTATGTTGAAAACGACTGATTCTTTGCAGTGAAGCAACAACATATTGAATGTGCTGATATTTTGTTGAAAAGATAAATGTTCATTATATAAAGCAGGCCAGACTGATTAATGGAATAGGTATTTCATGGCAAAGATGAACTGGTAGCCTGCTACTGTAAACTATTTAACTGATCCTTGGAGACTGACACTCTCTTCCTTGTTGTCTAGTGAGCCTAGTGCCTCTCTATTCTGCTTGGCGAACAGAAATAGAACAACTATTTAATTCAGAACATGGAATAAGAAATGCACCTCTTGCAGTTTTCGCTCGTTTTCATTTACCTCTGCTGTCGTGCCTACATGAAATCGTGGAATTCAATTTTAGCATTGTCAGTTGTATAAAAAAATACAGGCATTCTTTCAGAGAGGAAAATATACTAAATTTCAAGCTGGATATTGAAATCCCACAGTCAGTGGAGCAAGATTAGTGAGGCTTAAATCTGTTTTGCTTCAGGGATACATGTCATATTAGGTTACGTTAGGATGGAAATGCAGTGCTTGAGGTTTTGGGCCTGGCAAACATTTAATGTGGCGGCCATATCTGGATGTGAGGCAGGAGCTTGAGGATAGGGGTCAGACGAGAACGTAGTCTTCCCTTCACACACTCTGGCCATTGGGCTGTCACAGCCTTTCAGTAAAACACACACAGAGTCCATGCAGAGTTCACTCCTCTCCATATTTACCGAAACATTACTGGGACTGAGACCCTCAAAACACAGGAAATTCAAAATACAGGGATGCCAAGCCCTCCTATATATGGCAAAATATAATGATGCCTGATTTGTCTTTGAGACTCATATTTCATTTACTCATAGAAAAAGAGGGAAATCCTTTTTTTTTAGAATATATAGTTTCCATGGCTACTGCAGATCATTTGCTTCTGCAAGAAATCTTGGAGCTCAATTACAATTGGCTAATTAGAGAAAGGTACTTGAGAGGGAAGGAAGTGTTAGATTCAATCAAAACGGAAGGCAGCTGGGCTGGAGATGCCTTCTTTAACCGCCTTCTAATTTGTATAATTATCGTTCCTGTAAAGGCACAGTGTTTGCCACAATTGGGCCTTTTCTCGAGTTCTTATTTAATTGCACAATACATGCGCTCACTGTGCGATTTTACTTGCAATTTTGTTGATTGTTTGAGCCTGTGTGGGTCTTCGAATATGGATAAATTTCATTTACCTCTGCTCCCTTAGAACTCCCATATGCCTTCTAAACTCTAAATACTGAACAGATGACACTGGCTGAGTCTCAAACAACTCACTATGTCCTTCAAATTAAATATTAAAATATTGAATTAAAATTAGAATTAGAAATTAGAATGAGAAAATATTGTTTCTTGCATCATAGTCTACTGTATGTAGAACAAACTACTTATTGGGATTCATCTAACATTAATGGACAAATAAGGCACTATTTGGAGTAGAACCCTGAATTTCAGAACTTACATGATGACACACTATATAACAAGCAGGGAGCTAGGGAACCATAAACTAGACATTTTTAGCCTAATGAAGAAAGTGCAATCTTAGTGTTCTTCACAAAAGGTTTTTTTTTTAATTAACCATCCATCCATCCGGTTTCTAAGCTGCTTATCCTACCAGGGTTGCAGGGAGCCTATCTCAGCGATTTGCTGGAGTCTACCCCAGTGATTATAGACCAAAATGCAGAGAAACATTCTGGACACCAGTCCATAAGGATGCATACACACAGGCAAACACATTCATGCACACATTCACACCTACAGGCAATGGAGTGTCTTTAGTACTCCAGATGTCTTTGGACGGTGACAGGAAACCTGAGCTCCCAGCAAAAAACTACACAGACACAAGGAGAACATGTGAATTCCACACAAAAAGGACTCTTGCTGCCCTGGCTAGGAATCGAACAGAGGACCTACTTGCTGTGAGGCAGCAGCGCAATATAAAACCCTTAACCTAATATTAAGCAATTTTACGTTATCAACACAGGGAGAGTCCAGTCTCATCTACAAAGCACTGAAGTGGCTGCACTAAAGCAGGAGCTTACATGTTTGAAGACTAAAGTCACTTGATTAAACAAGTGGAATTAGGTATTCTACTGCTTGCTTAGAATAAAAGCCAGTGGCTGCACAAGACCTTTTGTAGGTAAGACTTAACTGCACTCTTTAAATAATGCCATAGAAGAATATTTTTTGCTGAAAGAAATATTTTTGTAAATGAGATATAAGTGTGAAGAACTTTATACATTTAACAATAACCATCACATAATCTAAAGAGTCTTTTACAATCTAAGGGGGTGTTCAAGAACATTTACATTATATAGATGTACTTTAGAAAAAAATGATTTCACATTTACATCTCATTTATGTCATCCATTAAAGGGCTGTTTAGGGAAGTTATAAGGCTTTTTATAAGTGTGCAAAGAATAAACATCACTTTGAGATCAGCCATTAAATATTAAAACTAAGAAACCAACACATTGTGAGAAATATGGAGCTTCAACTTCAGCTTATATTTGAATTTGAATTTGTGTATAAAACTCTCATCCCTTTTGGGAATAGACCTGTGGCATAAACAGCTATATAAGTCACACAAGCACTCCTTTCTTTCCTTTTTGGCATATATTACCTCCCTGGTTAGTTGATATATTTGTCAAAGGTTAATTGCCAAAATTATCTGAATTAAGTGCTTTTCTCGTGGGCACATCCATCCTTTTATCATAATTGAATGCCTTTCATTACTTTTGCCCATCTGACTAACCTCAATATCTCACGTCACAGTTGCCAGACTAGAACTCTCACTGAGGGCGCTCTGTCTCTGACCAGTGGTTCATTTTCTCTGTCAGGTGTCATGTACTATTACTATAGCCTCAGTGCAAGGACCTCATCTCTTGAGAAGGGCAGAGACAATGTCACGGCACATCTCTACCTGCCAGAGGAAATGGAAAAGGAAGGCATCTAAAATGATCCCATTCAGTCCTCATGCAGATCACTCTCACCGGCATGTGGCAGCTCTGTCCTTAAGGCCTCTGAAGAACATTATCAATGTTTCCACCTTTTGTCCTCCTGCCTTGTGCCCTTTTGGAACACATCCATTCCCATTTTAACAGTGGACAGTCCCCAGTGTAAAATAATCTATTCTATTGCATGTCAGTGCCACCAAAGTGAAGGACAGAAGATATTTGTCTTTCCTAATAGGTAAAGAAACCTACCAGTGAACGTCTCCATACTGCCTGCTTCACCATGCCTGAGTGTCTTAATAGGCTTGAGCGAGAATGGAAAGCATTCAACTTCACTACAGGGTCAAGCAGGCATTTAGCTATCTGCTATGTGTCCAAGCACTAAAAGAGTGAGGAATCTTGCTCTATTGCTCTTGCTGTGAGAACATTCACTTGGAGCGACTGACACGGACAACACACGGCAGTCCCAGTAAGTAGTTGCCCAGGGCCTTTCATCATCTGCATTATTAACGTGCAACGCTTGGAGACATCCTTACTAGCATAATCTTCAACATGGCATTATAGTAATTGCATGTATGCATTAAAAAATCCCTTCACTAGATAAGTAATCTTAGTGATGTTAATTAGTAGTAGCACTTGCACATCTATAATTGCATCAAACCTTGGCCTGCATGTCAAATAATCACATTCAATTAACCCACGTCAACTTGATTTAGAGATGAAGAGAAAAATATCCATCAGGCAACAGGAGGAAAAAAAGAAAGTTGCAGCAAGTTATTTTTTAAATATTACTTCAAAATCCAGAGTAAAAGCCACTAAGGTCTAATTGTTTGTACAGAGCCTCATATGACATGATCGTAGAAGACACTAGTAATTGTCCATAGTGACAGCTGTCATTCTTGGCCTCCTAGTGATCACCAATAATTAATGCTGCAGAATGTGTCGTCCTCTCTAGTCATCTTTGCCATTGGCCAGAGTTGGCTTGATCTTAACAAAGGGAGAAAGACACTCTCGACACTTCACTTCACTGCTGCCTTATAAAAACATTTTGGAACATTCTTCAAAAATATTCAAAGCTCCTCCCAAAATGCTACACTGACATCCTGCATTACTCAAAGAGACTCCTGATAGTGATCACAGAATTGAGTAAAATACTGTGTTTGTGTAAATATTAGCTTGAATCCTGTTTAAAGTAGAAGAAGCCCATTTTTACACATTTATTTAGGCTATGTCTCAGGATTCAGTGACAGTTTTGCCTGGTTCCCTTGGCACTTTCTACTGTTCTCTAGTGATGGTTTATGGCCAGGCAGTGGCACACAAACACCGGCGCTGAAATTGGAGCCTGGGGTATTTTTCCGAGGTGGAGAGAAGAGGTGAGGGGGGCAGGTTTCTATGACAGGTTTGTCAACTAAAGATGCAAAGTCACACAGCAGGTATGAAGTGTTCATCGAAGAGCCTAAAAACAGATCCAACAAAGACCCGGTATCTCTCAGGACTCGCTGAGGAAGAGGGAGGGAAAGTGAGCCATTTTAGCTGTCATCTGTCAATGCCATGAAACTTTATCACACTTGTATAGTAATGGACCAAGGTGATGGCATGCTCCATTTGTCAAATGATTTTGCTACTGCTTTTTTAAAAGTTTGGTCTAGAAAACTCCGTTGACGAGGTGGAGATAAAATATATATGTATACGTTTATGGCATTTAGCAGATGTTGGATATGATATGATATGATATTATATATCATATCCATAATTTGCTAAATATGATGATAAATATGATATGATATGTTGGATATGATAATGTTGGAGTCGATATTACGTTAGAAAGGTAGCCACATTACTGACAAAGCTAAAGTTAACATTTTTAAAATAGCTATTATTAAACCAGTTCATGGAATGTTACCCAGGGTTTTGTGATTATTTTCTATTGGTTTTTCATTTTTGTAGTAGGGTTTTGACAGCTAGCTATTGTCATTACTAGGCAAGTGTACCTGAAAGAGTGCCTGTATATACTCATTAATGAAGGATTGTATGAGTAAAAAAATCTAACTTTCAATATTAATTAGTCCAGTTTGCTGTTCATGTCATGATTTGTGTGGCATAAAAAAGTCAAAGCATTATAGAAGTGTCAAAATAAGACTGTACCTTAATGCACCTTTGAAAGTGTATTTTCATGTATTTCTAACAGAATACCATTTATTATACATTTGTGTATTTATGATTCAGCTTTCTGTACTGTGTCTGTAACAGGTCTGTTATAAAGTTTGTTTGAACATATTTGCTGATAGCATTGCTCTTTAAGCATGATCTCATCACCAGGAATAAAACCTGTGCTGGATGAATGCTGTAAAAACCTACATATTTAATTTTTCATTTACATTTTTGACAAAAGTCCCATGACATCCAAGAAGTTTTGCAGACTGCCACAAAAATGAAAAAGATGGCATGAAGCCTTAATACATAGAAAATAGAGATCACCTTTAGAGTGATGACTACATCTAGCCATATTCCTGTCCTCTATAATCTAACCAAAGATCAAACAAGGTCTGTGACTGTATCATACTGCTGTGATGCTATAATAAAAGCTTTTTAATTGAAACATACACTTCTGTTCTAGTGTGATTTAAAGGTAATGAATTTGAGTGGATTTGCCCTTGAAGAAGAAATGGGTGAAAGGTTATCTTTCACTGCATCACACCTTATGGTGTTTACCACAGAAACCGATGATATATGGTTTACATAGATGGTCCTTGCTGTGTAATTAATAAATGATCTTTCAGCTAACAAAGAGTGCTTCATGATGTAGATGTATCGCTTTTAGAGAGCCCACCAGCTAAAACCACCAGAGGAGGCTGCTTAATGTGCTGTGATGAATGGACCACAACGTACACCACACAGATGGACACTCTCTTTCTCTCTCACGCACACACACACACACACACACACACACACACACACACACACACACTGCAGCCACAACACCTTAGCCTGCACGGGGAGTTGTACAGCTGCAAGGTGAAAGATGGCAAAGAGGAGGGCAATTATCCTCCAGACAAATGGTTGAAGAAGCAGAAGGTCTGACAATTAGTCCCACCGAGGTCTAGAGTCCTGTCACAGGAGAATACCCATGACTGATGATTTTTTATTTCTCTTGTTTATCCTCCTCCTATCATGCACACTGTAGTATATAAACCTCTATACAGTAGCCTGTAACAGAGGTGCTGTATATACATCATTTAGCTGTTGACTTAAAATGCACTACACATTTTTTCCCTTTACTGTCAGAAAAGGAAATATACACACTTATTGATAAGCATGAGGAACATGATTCAAGCTGACCAAGCAAATGAATCTGTTTATTCACACGAACTGGGCAAGCAAATGACAAAGTGCGATCAGCGAATCCCATTCATGCTGTGGAAGAGCAAGTGCTTAGCCAGTGAGAGATTCTGAAATAGATTCAGAGCGAATTTCCCCAAGGACATTTTTTAATCAGAATATACTATCATTTTCCATTTCTGGTTAATGAATCATACGAATTATAGCCACATTACAAATGGCAAGTCTTTGCAGGCTATTAGTTTGTTTCTTTAGGGGTCTAATAGAAGACATGCTTCATTTGGGCTCCGGTAGTGTCCCGAAGCAATACAGAATGAATTGCATTACTTCCAACAGCTGCCATTTTCTGACGATCTTATCAGAAGTGTGCTAACATAATGCAGTAGGGCGAAGTTATTATTCCAGAGCCAGACACAGACGCTCCGGTATTCATCTGCAGGAGAGGGCATTTTCAGTATCTGCAGGCATTCTTTTTTAAATGTATTTCCTTAAATTTGAATGTGTACCTCTTACATTTTGAACCGCTGTGCTCTAAGATTAATTCTTTAATGAAGGTATTTAATTCATTTTTATTATGTTGCTTTTGATTGTGTTTTCTTGATTTGTTCTCTAATATCTGCAAGGTTTCATCTGTATACTACAACTTAATGACTTTTTCTTATAGAGCAGTCCGAATCTACGTCAAAAGTCACATTTTTATAAACTGATGAAACATGAAAACATGATTGGAACATAATGGGAACATAAAAAGCAGGTAGAGACAGAACCCATCAACGAAGGTTATGGGTTATGAATGACTGACACTAGGGAAAGACACACAGGGTATCTATATACCAGACAGGGAAATGGAAACACCTTGGGAAGGAAGACAGACAATAGATGAATCCACAAACAGAGAGGCCCTACTAGGGTGGAGCATGTGAATAACAACAAAACAACCACAGGTACAAGGAAAGTATTTATCTGGATAGAAGAACAACTGGTGTGTGTGCTCACTAAGTTATATATATATCCTTTATATTCTTTACCAAAAAAAAAACCTAAGAAGAACCTTTTTAAAAGGTATTAATGTTCCTTTGGAGATAAAGTATGCTATTTGGCTTAAGCATATCCAGTAGATTAGACATCAGCAGCAACATTAACAGATTAGACTAAAGAGTCAAAACTGTGTGAAAAGGCTACTTATACTGTGGCGTTTTGCTCCGCAGACTGCAGGTCCACAGTTGAAGACAGCTCAAAACACATCAACAGTCTGAGTAACTTCCACAAAACAAACAGAAATTATCATCGCACATTCTCTCTCACAGCAAGAGTCTGAATACAAAGAACTCACATTTTTAGAACCAATGAAGTCTGACAAAACCGTAATTCATCTCATCTGAATAATTCACCCATGGCAAATAACCCTTCTTCACTTGTACAAGTCATCATCGCCTGGATGAGGCTTCACACCGCCAGGGCATCATCATCATAAACTTCATTTCTGCGCTCTTGTTTTTGGATCAAAGCGGCCACTCACTGACGTGAATGGGAGTAGATTGCGGGCTGATTGCTTAAATAAAACATGAGGAATCTAATGAACGTATTCAGGATCTTGCAATGTAACTCCAATGCATGGCGGAGAGCGTTGATTAAACTTCGCCTGTTTGGCATTTGGATAATGAACAAACACTGCAGAGAAATGGCAACCATTAACCTTTTGCCATGCATTGCTATTTAAATACCTCTGTTTTTAATTCCCCTTTTGAAAATCACTGAATTAGGACAGACAGGGGGTTTTAACAAAGAGACCTTCCATCCAATCGCATGCAGGAGAGACACCTTCAAGATCTGAGTATTAATAGTTTTTTAACGCTTAGTTGTTTGAAGTTCAAGAGTTTTGCATGTGAACATGAGGTGCTTTCTAACTTGTGCAGGGTTTCAGTGCCATTACTTTTTCTTTTGTTTTATCAACAAGATGTTTTGCAACGGGAGCACTATTTCCCATCATCTGACGATGTTTATAAAAAAAAAAACTCTGTGTGTGTGTGTGTGTGTGTGCCTTTTTTCCTTTGTACAAAATCTTAGAAGAATACCAGCTGTCATTCTCAGTGGTAGGTATGAGCTGCAAGTAGGGTCTGTGGTGGGCTTGCTGTCATTTTAAAGCTCCCTTTGTCTGTGCAAAGCTCAGTCTTAGTTTTCCTTGGCACCAGATCTGACTCCTGAAAGGATTCTTTGCATTCCATCAGGAGATTTTTAATGTTGGTTCCAAGAGGCCACACTGAAGTCTTTCATTTATTTATTTATTTCTACTTTTCGGTCAATAACATTGGGCGTAGCTTTTACCCCTTGACAAAGAACACATATATCTAAGCTGTTCATTTAAACGTACTACACGTCTTGTGCTCTGAATTTCCTTCTGTGTGCAGGCCTGGCATGATGACTTTTGGTTGGTTGACATGATCATCAAATTAGAAGTGCTTTAGGGAAGAATATTACAATGAGAATTGCTTAAATGACTTGGAATGAAGGAGTGATTACTGTAGAAAGCAAACAGCCTTGGGATAAACAACGTTATTAAGGACTCTGACTTTTTAGGGCTCTTCAGACCAAAGAGCAGATTGTGCATTTCTTAGCTCAAAGCTCCACAGTGATGTGTTGCTAAGGGCAGTGACATTAAGTGGAGACATCTGTCTTAATCGGCCTGTGCAGATCATTAACATCTATTAACTTTAAGTGCCTTTATCATGATTTGTGACCAGAACATTGTTATAGGTAGCCTACAATAGTACAATATACAATAGCATCAAATCATTATTTGCATCGTTGCTGACATTTGAGTTGCTCAGACATAGTGGTGATTAATTAACTGATGAATAAACCCAATGAAAATAATAAACTACATAGATAACACTCAGTCAGTATAGTCTAAAGTACATGATAATACATTTCCTCTGGGATCAATTAATAATTCTTATTCTGTTAATATTTAATGCATTTCGAGGTGCATGCAGTACTGCTTGTAACATTAGAATAAGAAACTGCTCTATTTGAGTCACACATTTTTTGCATTGAACTGTACATTCATTGAAACGTCATACAGGGAGTGCAGAATTATTAGGCAAGTTGTATTTTTGAGGAATAATTTTATTATTGAACAACAACCATGTTC
>JBBPCW010000006.1:12424153-12434737 GCA_037974425.1 Phenacogrammus interruptus
TCCACGCCCCGAAACGTGACGCTGAACGAAACGAACTGTGATTGGTTGTTTGACATGTCGGTCAAACGGCCTTATGGACGGGCCTTGGCCAAAGAAAGCCACTATGAATTCCAGACCTTCAGCCGTCAGTCTGAAGGTCTGTCTACGTGAGACTACACAATACCAAATGAAATGAATGACCTGAACTTCTACCACTATTAGATTAAGAATTAGGTCAGCAGTAATTTATTTTATACTTCGTTTTGAACTGAACGGGTAAAATGTAGCAAAGAGCCAGTACCATTTCAAATTCTTATTAGAATGCACTAAATTATTTGAAGGACAATGCTATAGTGCCCCCCAAATGTGGCTTCTACACATCACTGGCTTCCAGACACCCCATTAATGTGATTGCTTTAATTAGGATCCATATCTGGCTTGGTGTTACAGGAGTAAGTTTCCTTTAAAATTGGATTTTCCTGGCAGAATCTTTAATAAACTTTATTTCAGGCTTAGCTGTAGATGCTGCAGATACCCTTCAGTGGCTTCATGCATGCGACGTAATATTAATTATAGGCATATGAAAAGCTAGATCAGGGACAGAGTGGGGAGGCCTGATGAGTGCACACTAAGCTGATGAGGTGCAGAGAGAATTTATTGTGTGCTTAATTGTAATCTTTTTTGTGACTGGAAGGCTCCTAGTTTGGCCACAAACAGATCAACATGAAACTTGATCAACATGAGCTTGGTTCTTCGAGGACGTTGATGTTGGGAAAGCTTTTGGATTCTTGTGTTGATTCCACTCTAGTGTGTATTCACATGCCGAACAAGCCAGTGCTACAGCTTTCCAACTGGTTACTGGGCATCGAGTGAGAGAAGCCCAGTCAACTCAGTAATTGAAATGCACTGCGGCATATGGGGAGAGTTCCATGCACGGGAATAAATCCAAGAAGTTACTGCCTCAGATAATATAAATCTTCTCCTGGAACGCTAAATATGAGACTGTTACATATCAAGTGCTGATTGGAGCTGTTTGTAAAATTCTATTCTCCTATTCAGTAGGGTTTTTTTGCATTAAAATACTCAAACATTCCTGTCCTCTTATGGTCAGTATTTGCATGGCTCAATTCTCTTCAGCAAAAATGACAAGAGCTCTTCATGAACACTCTGCAAAGAGGGGAAGTGAGAGCAAAAGATGAATAATGCTGACTTTGGCACTTCTCAGCTGTATTCGGTGCTTTAGAAAAACACACTGTCTTGTGAAACTGTTGACACTGGCCTTTCTGTGTGGGAGGGACGCCTGGCCGATGATATTGTTCCAAGTTTGTCTATAGTCAGTTGCACTCTACATATCCATCTGCCGCACTGTTGTCTTGCTAAATGTAGGTCTTTAGAAAATGACATAGATCTGTTTGATGTGATTTTTTGGCCCTGACAAGGTTTTTGCATCATTATTATCAACAAAAATCCATAACATTGCTCTAATACCAAGGTCAAACCACCAATATAACTTTGCCCCCCTTTGGAATCCTGTAGCTCGAAATAAGCACATCAGTGATGTCCCCATATGGCTAATCACTGTAAATGATGAATGAGCTGGGAAATATTATGCTCCGTTAGAGACTAGGGGAAATTACAGCCGCTAAAATTTAAATATGCTCTTAAGGGAGGATCCTCTGAGTTTAAACACAGCCTCTGTAACTGGTTTAACAGAATAAATTCAGAATCATTTTGGAGCTCCATTTTAAAAAAAGTTAAAAAGAGTGCCAGCATTTAGGAAAGAAATCTCTTTTTTCATGAGAGGCTTCAATATGAACACAATGCTGAATGCATCTGCCTTTGCTTTTGAGACCATTTAAAGGGACATTCTGGAAAGATACAGTCTACTGGACTGAAAAAAGTAGCATATTTGACAACTCATTTCTTTGCAATGCTCCACTAAATATCTTTTACCCTTTCAAATTTTGCCTGATATGCCTAATAGTGCATTTTGAATTATTACCCATTCAGTACCAGAAATATATGAGCATGAGTTAAGTGTCATGTTCATCAAGCTGGTGGGACCAGAAGAGGTATCAGACTTGCCAATTAAACACATGCATAATCTAAAATGGTGAATAAGAATTAGCGCAGCAGATGGCAAGTGTTGTTGAGTGGGTCAGATGATGGTGATTTTGAAGGTTTAAAAAAAGCAAAGAAGCTCACGACAGTGCCACATTTAATCATGAAGTGAGCTAGTTCATCATCAATCAGGAGACAGGTAACCTATTGGAAAAGAAGTCTATACCATTATATATACTGTACTAGTGTATTCAGCAATACAGTATTCATGCAGTCTTGATGTCCAGAATTATTGTTATTTTTGTGTTTTAACTTAAATCATAGATGTGTAGCTCTAACTAAAGTTTGAAAAGAAATTACATAAATACAAAAGACATACAAAGATTCCCTAGAACTTGCTAACAGAAGACAAATGCTTCGTGATTGGTTACCTTTGTTTGACTTAAAACGTGTCCAAAACCCGCCTTTCATCAGTTTGATATTGTTTTAGCTGTGCCACAGCTCGACTCAAAATGGATGGCAGAATGAAAATGGATGAAGAGAAAATCACAGCATTTGTTCAGTCTGGAACACGTCCCTTACAACCGGTCTTTGTGATTCCTATTTAACTGAATGGAACCACAGGTCTGAAAAGAGTGCCTCCATTTGCAGTGCAACAGCCACAAGATAAAAGAAATCAAAACTTACACCCTCTTCAGTGCACGGTAATTGTGGATATTTCATAATGGCGGGCTGCAATTGTCGCTGCCATGATTGAGTCCCTTTTAAATAACTGGTTCTAAGGTGTACTTTTCAGCAATCAAAGTCTACTTGTGCTTTTCAGTGGCTTCATCATTCTCCCGTGAAGCTCCTGTTTGCATTTTCGTGTAATATTGGGCTTGTAATTAACGAGTCTTTAGTACCGCACCATCTGTTACCTACATGCCATCTGTAAAAGAGTGTTACCTAATATTTTAAGACAAACATCAGAATGATGCTAACATTTCAGAGGTAGATTTTCCTTAATAAACTGTCAATGGGAAACAATCTGACTGCAGACTGCATGCTGTGTGTGTGTACGTGTGTAGGGCTATGTTTAATTCTATGCATATATACTCATGTCTCTCTTTTGTCCTGTCCTGGATTGCTTTCGTTTCACGCCACATACCTGCACTGAGGATGTAGTGTAAGTGCGGCTTTAATTTAGTGGTTCACTGAGCTCGACTGAAATAGGTTTTTGAAGTCTTGCATGTTAAATGAATGACATGGTAACCATCTTTTAATTCAGTCTCTCTCATTTCTGTCACGTTTCAAACATTAAAATGAAGTGATCCACCTTGGCAAAGCTCAAAGCCTGCCTTGTTGTATTTTAAAATGTCTTAATTTATTTAGATATTTTTTGGATTTACCTACTAACAGCATTTGTTGAAATGTTTGCCCAAGAACTTTCAGTATCATATGCCTGAATCCCCAAAATACAAAGATGGTTGTTATGTCATTTATTCAGGATGCAGAGACCCTCTAATGTCAGCTGTTGCCACCTGCTCTCTAGACGTCTTCTTTTATAAGGCACCAGTCATTTAGGGGTAAAGAAGTTACGCATGTACAGCCAATACCCGGGTCTTTTTGTATTCTAACATCAAATGGAAGCTCAACTTGTGTAGAGGGCACAGATTCCTTACTTGTGATATTCATGATCTAGCAGATGCCCGCAGTTGGCCAGCACTGCTGTGCTGTAGATGTACAAATAAGAGGAATTAAGTCGTCCGTTCCACCTACATAATAGGGCAAATTGTACTTTCTTTGACTCATGTACTGCTGTTGCACCACTGCAATCCAATTTGAGCTATCCATCCTTCACTCACAACTGGGTTCTTTTATAGCTACTCTTGTGAGCTAGCATGACTGTTCAACCAGCAAAAACTAATGAACTCGGACATTTATTCTTAAATGACACAAACTACACTACATCTTTCAAAGCAATGACTCCTTTAACAAGAATACAAAATGAGTGTCCTTTGGAACAATTTAAACACTCTACAATTAGAAATGTGGGCAAATGTGGATTGTTTGGTTAATCAAGATGTTTATCAAGATTCTGTAACTTTTTTTTAATCTCAGAACCCAGGTATGTTTGTGCCAATCAGACATAATGCCCCCACCCCCCACAGACCGACCATGATGGTGCCCCGGCTCAGAATCCCATCAGCACCACCCCCCAGGAGCAACTGTGGTGGGGGGCCCAGCCCAGAAGCCGCATAGGGCCCCCAAGCTGCTAGGAACAGTCCTGGTAGTATTCACTTCTCACCTTATTTTTATAATGGCAGTTTTAACGTAATAGGCAGCTGTTAACAGGTGGAGCCAGGTGGGGACAGAGACAGAAGGAATTGTTGACATGCTGAAATGAATAAACTCCCCCTTGCCCTCATATTAAAGGACATATGGATCAAAGCACGGCACCTCTTACTGTTCACAGCACATCCTCCCCTGCCATATGACATCTGCCTCAGACAAATAGATACTAGCTCTGGCTCAGACCCCCGCAGCCCAGCAATTCCCACCAAGTCTGATTGACTGTCATCCTCCTCCCTTACTCTTTTATTCGCCTGCTTCACTCCTCCCAAGGACTGTCACCATCACATCAGCTCCAACCTGCACATTATGCCTGCATGGGGTGTCTTTTTTACTGATCTCGCTGTTTGTTTATGTGTCATCGTTACACCATCCTGTTGCCTCTGAATAGAGTCGTGTGCCAAATAAAAGTCCTTTTATCACTTTCAGGCCATCCGGTTCATCGCAGTATGGTGTGGCCCAGTCAAAGTCTATGTGTACTGCATGCGTCTTTGTTCAGCCAATCAATAATCTCTATGTGGTGCACCCCGTGCCAGCTGTCCACATCTCATTAGCAGAGGAGTAAGCCAGCTCTCTGCGGCACCATTAAACTCACCCCTGTTCAGGGAGTGACAAACGAGGGGGAGACAGTGAAAGTCAAAGCCTCTGCATGCCATCTATGAACTCCTGATCCTTCAAGGCCAGTGATGATAAAAAGACAAGGGTAATTAAAAGCTCTAAACAGTTTCCAGATTTAAAAAACTACTTTCAGCAGACCCAGTAACTTGGCTTGCAGCTAACTAAATTTGCCAGAGGAGACAAGGGACAAAAGCAGATGATCTCACTAGGTAGGAGATTACAGGTTCAGGTTCCCAGAGCAAAGCTTATCCATGTCCCCAGACAGCTCCTTTCATTTCTGACTTTTGTAGAATCACCATGCCTATTTAATAATGCTTATTTCTTGCTGCAGTCTTCGAACAATGAAAGCTCTGCATGAATCCAGTAAGGGGCAGCTTTCATTTACATTGTAGTTAGTAAACAATAATTAATAATAAAACAAGGAATCCAAATTTAAGTAATAAGATCACTAAAAAGGTTATCATAAAATAATTGAACTGAAGGACTTTATTGTCGATGTACACCAGTACACGGCAAAAAAGTAATAAAGAAATAATAAAAATAAGATTCTAAAAAGTAATAAGACAGTGATTCAAAATAATCACATAAATAAATGAGCATCAAGAGCATCTTGAATATTTTCAGTTGGCTAAAGCACAATGATGAAACCAGTTTTTCCATAGAAGCTTAAAGTATGTGCTGAAAAACAGAGGCTGTGGAAGGCATGCCGCAGAGCAGTGATCACCAACCCTGCTCCAGAATATTTACAGAATCCAGCTCCTGACCAGACCTTACACACTTGATCCAATTTAATGATCACTGCCATGAAGGAAGTCTAAAGATTCTCTAAAGAACCTTACAATGGGTAAATTTGGACAAATGTAAAAAACCCTTTTTAAGAACCTCCTGCATTGTCTAATGGTCCTGCAACAATTAAAGTGTTTTTTTCACTCAAAATGAAAGATGGCTTTTATTCTAATTTTCAAAGATACCACCTGTCATGAATTGTCTCCACAGTACTAAAGTACTGAGTCCAAGCAACCATCTATAAAAAGAACACACATATAGTTTTCACTCTTTTGTTATTTTCATTTTGACATAATAGGGGGGTAGAGGTTATAAAGTTGCTTAAGGGGTGTCAGCACTGTCACAGTTATACTGCAGGAGAGCCTATTAATGATTTCTGGTGTCTGTCTCTCCCTGTGTTGTTGTCATGCATGTTCAAACCCTTAATGAGTGCTCATTTGGGGCTGCTGCAGTGCTACATGTCTTCAGAATCCACTTTTGAGCTTGCTGCTATGACTCTGCGTCTGTTGGAAGTTACTTTCTTCCTTTGTGTTTGGAGCTCATAAAGAAGACGAGACCTGATTAATTAGTCCCCAGACACGAGCTGATGCTCGGGGGATTCTGGTTTGGTGCCACACAGATGCACCAACTCTCCGTGTTCAAATGAGTCCTCACAGCAAACTGCATCTTGACTTTCACCAAAACAAACTGCCATTCGGGCCATGTGGGTGTATTAATTTAGGGATATTGTGAGCAATGTTTGACAAAAGGTTTTCCCACTAATTAGAGCTGAACTTAAAGAAGCTGTCACATTGTCACTGTTAATTATGACACAGTTCTGTCTCCAATGTTCTGTACACAGCCTCTCTCTCTCACACACACACACACCTTGTCTCAATTTGCCAAGATGGTGATAGATGTGTTCAATGGTCTCCCTCAATGGCTTTATTTGCATAGGTTGAGAAATTTGATGTGCAATAAACGTGAAGCAGCAAACAATTACATCTAGCTGCCCATGTTCATGAACTACTCATGACTCACGATCCTGTTTCATTGTTACAAGAAAATACAGCATCACCATTTTTGTTGTTCGTTTATGTTTTACATCATTTGAAAGCATCAGATGTGCTTTATGTTGCGTGAAAATATGAGGAACAAGCTGATGAGTAGACCAACGAAAAGGTCAAAATGAATAACATTCCATTACATCGATCTCCATTAAAGATGTTTCTGTTAAAGATGTTTTGCTTTCTTCTGTAATGTTATTAAACATTGTTAAAGTTTTAGTTCATCAGTTATTATGTGCTTGTAACATGTTCATATCATCAAACTTTCAATCTTTGAACCATTAGAGAATGTGTTTATAGCAAGAATCAGAATCACAAAACTTTAGCGAAGGAAATTGCTTAAACGAGTATAAATAAAATCTGAAGAAAGAAAGCAACCCAATATGAACAGACTATACTACATACAGAAAGAAAAGTTTTGTATAATATCTATCTATAAGTAACACGGCTGAGTGGAAAAACGATTGACACAACTGGTGGTTTGGAATAAATTATTGCACTCTTAGAAGATCAGTAGTAATTATTAACTATTAAGTAATATTAAGTATTCACCAAATAGTAATATTGCACATAAAGAATATTGCGATATTTAATCATTCGAAATGGTTTCAGTACTTTGACAGTCATGTGGTCATTTATGGATCATCTAATTTACCTTTTAGTGTTCTTCCCTTGTGTTTCTTTCTTAGAGACTGTTGCTGAAGAACACTGGCTGTTCTACTGGGGTTCAGGTTCATCCAGCTGTGTGAAATGCCATTTTTGGTCATGGATATCAGACATGGCTTGCACTTATTACTTCTGCATTTTCTAAAATCATGTTATAAATAATGTTACATTAAAACAGGAAATGCACTGCAGCTGAACAGATTAACGTTAAAATTAAATCCACTGACTGGTAACGAGAATAACGATGACTATCTCATTACAGTGGTAACTATTAAGGAGTGGGATTTATTAGGCAGTAAGTATATGGTCAAATATTGAAGTGAATGTGTTGGAAGTAGGTAAAATGTGACTTTGACAAGAGCCAGACTGTGATAGGATAAGCAACTAGCCCAGTACATCTCCAAAACTGGTCCAGTAGGGTTTTCCAATGGTTAGTGCTTACCAAAAGTGGTCCAAGAAAGGATAATGAGTGAACTGTAAGTTCACTTGTGTATGTGGGAAGCAAAGACTGGCTGATTCAATCAGAAGAGCTCCTATAGCACATATTGCTGAAGAAATGAATGCTGGATCTGATAGAAAGGTGTCAGAAGACCTTCATAATTCATCACAGCTGCATACATGGGGCTGCATAGCCGCAGACCAGTCAGAGTGCTCATGCTGATACCTGTCCATCTCTGAAAGGGGCTATGATGGGCATGTTAGCATCAGAACTGGACAATGGTGTAATGGAAGAAAGTGGCCAATCCAATGAATCATGTTTCTTTTACATCATGTGGATGGCCAAATACATGTGTATTGCTTACCTGGGGAAGAGGCAGCACCAGAATGCACTACAGGAAGAAGGCAAGCCAATTGAGGCAGTGTGGAGCTGGAAAACCTTGGGTCCTGGCATTTGTGTGGAAGTTATTTTGACACAGACCACTGACCTAAACATCAGTATTTCAGACCAAGTGCATCCATTCATGGCGCTATTCCCTAATGGCTATTCCCTAATGGCTGTGGCCTGTTTCAGCAGGATAGTACACCCTGCCGCACTCCAAAATGTGTTCAGGAATGGTTTTAGAAACATGACAATGTAAGGACTAGTTCTGTACTGGACTACTAACAGACAGGAGTACTAACAGGCATCATTCTCTGGATACCCACTCCACAAACCCTTAACAAACCCTTTTCTTTACTGTGTTTTCTTATACCCTGCTCTGAACTTTTGCCTAGTGGTTGTCTTGGTTGCCTCATATTGGATGTACTGTTTTTTGGACTTTATTGCTACGTGTTTGTGATTTTGATTCTTCTTTTTAACCCTTTTTTCTCTGATTAAAACACCCATTTATTGCACTCTGTAGTTGGGTCCATATCTGTGAAAATTACCTGTGAGTGTGTGTTGATGATTTGGCATCTTTGGGATGTGTAGGACAAAGGATCCAATCTACAAAGGTTTGAGATTTACAGGACTTGCAGGATCTGCTGTTAATGCCTTGGGACAAGATACCGCGGCACCCATTCAGAGCTGTTGTTGAGTCCATACCTTTACGAGTCAGAGCCGCCTTAGGGGCAAAAGGGGGAGCAACACAATATTAGGCAGGGGATATTCATGTACAGCCGACTGGTGCATGTCACCTTGATTACCAACAAAATGCTAGACATTCAGATAAATAGTAGAAATACAGTTCTACATATGCCTTACATTGAATTATCCCAATGACATAGTCCCAATGACATAGAACTGACATTTGGCACATAGGTTACTAAACAGGCCTGTTTTGGATCAAAGAAAACATTAGGGCTGTTAAATTGACTGATGTACAGTTTTGCGGCAGTAGGCACATTAAAAGAGCAGCACCCAGTCATTCTATCTGCACAGTAAACACTTGTAATTGGAATGCACACTTATGTGTTTTGCTCTGTTCTTTTCTGCAATGATCCGGTATTGCAGTGTTAGAACAAAGTGATTATGAAGGAGATTAACAAAGTAGTGCTAAACAAGCTGAGATGAGTGAGCTAATTACTCCCTTGAGGTCAGGGATTACTATAACAGCTATGTGTTGACATTACTTTTATTATAAAGGGCAATTGCCGGTCAACTGAGTGCTAAAGTGTAAGAACAGTCTATTGGCCAGTGAATCGCAACCAGTTGCTATAATATTGAATATGGTTGGCTGAACCATAGTTTTCTGTTAAACAGATGGTAATGGCATACACCAGTCAATAGGCCATGGCTGACTTCTCAAGTCCACTGAATCCCAGCTGAGGCCTCACAGAAAATAAATATTATACTGCTATACTGCCTCAGGTGTTTAAAGAAAATGCATATTTATTAACCATTTTCAAATAAACATGTTATATTCTTTACCCATAAGTTGCATATTCTTGCCTATTTCTCCAGGCTGTGCTTAGAGGCTAAGTGAAGCTGGCCCTTTTATATTTGGCAGCTCTCTTCAATGGTAAGTCTGAGCCCATTAAAAGGTGAATGGCTCAGCTTGGCTGGCCTGTGCATCCTGAGCCTCACATCACCTTCAATTTGAATTCCATTAGTTGCCCTGCCACTTTTCAAAAAATGGAAGGCCCTATTAATTACCAAAGTATGGACCCAGGGGAAAGGTGCGTGTGCAATTACAGAATTAAATCAAGTCACCGTTTAGGTTGTCAGCGCTGACAGAAATAATTTTAGTGAATTATTAAACGCCTCCACAGCAATACAGTGAAATGTCCCATTCTGAGAATGAGACTCAGTCCCTTCCTCCTAATCAAATAAAACCATTAGGGGCATTTCCTCAGGCCTTGGACATACTATTGGACAGATGCTCTTCCAAAGAATATTGTGTCCATACGTTTTGTTTGCATTACTAGAACTTCTGAAGCAACAGAGTTCACAAGGCCATATTATCATATATTATTAGCTAATCAACACAGGTAGGAGCTAATAAAATATTAAGAAACGTTTACTTTACTTGCTATTTACTTACTGGTTTCCATCACAAGTGTCACGGTCCGGCCAGCAGCCATGCTGATCCCCCTGCCTTTTCAGAATCAGAATCAGAATCAGAATCGCTTTTATTCGCCAAGTATGTGAGCGAGCACATACAAGGAATTTGATTCC
>JBBPCW010000006.1:12434837-12449916 GCA_037974425.1 Phenacogrammus interruptus
ACACACACACACACACACACACACACACACACACACACACACACACACACACACACACACACACACACATTTACAGTGCAATCACAGTTCTGGGATTTTGCTCTAATCACACAGCCCTAGTGTGTGTTAATTTGTGCATGTTTTGCTGTTGGAACTGAGAGATGGGACAAAACTCAAAAGAACATGGAAAGAGTTCTCCAAGTTCTGGAAATGCCAATCATAATGGAAACAACAACAAGAACAAATGTGTCCCTTGCTGACCTCACACTCTCCCGTTAGACTGTTGCTGTGCTGGCAGCAGGCCGCGTACAGCTGGGAGGCTTATTTCCTTACACACACAAACACACACCTTCCCTGAGCCTGCACAACCTTCTGCTTTTACTACAATTTTGAGCCTCTGACGACAAACCACACTCTTCACCGTCAGCTGTTTTCTTGAAAGGAAGTCTAGAAACCGTACTATTGTAGGGACTGCCATAAGTCTGCTTAGCATTGTTTAGTTTGGGCAGTAGGGGTCATTGCCCCCGTAGCCGTGGCCAAGAGCAGTGCAGAAGTAACACATGCAAAATTTGGCTTACAAATAAGTCCATTGAGGAAAGCTGGCTGTGTTTGGAAAGACAGAGCTCCAAGTTTCAGACTTTATTATAAATAGCATTATCACAGTGAGTGGACACAGCTAAAGCTTGTTTGGCCTAAATGCGGTATTTATAAATGTCATAATAATTTAATACAATTACAGATTGTATTTTTAAAAATCTGATTAATTTCATCCCAGTTTGGTTCAATTTGTTTGTTTGGGTTCAAAGTCAGAATATTTTCTTAAACAGAGATAGTTGGCTATGTTTGACTAACATGTCAAAATCAATGCAACTGAAATTTCCAGCCTGGATTTTTTACCCTCCGCTGCTCTTCCAGCTGCCGCTGCCTCTCCTGCTCCTCCTGCTCTCTTTCCAGCTTTCGACGAAGCTGCAGGACCCACAGCACAATCTTAGCATCCTTACATAGAAGACCAGTAGTAATCAATATTTATGTAGCTGTCAGACGTGAAAAATCTAATTGAAAAATACAATTTCCCACTTACGCCAAATGTAGTCAAACAGCTCAGACATGTTTGGAGTCTAAAGTTTGCTTGTTTGGTTTTGCCTTGGAGCTACTAATGTTGCTAATGAGGCTAATGAAGCCAACAATTATTAGAAGCATATGCAACTGGGAATTTCATGCCAAAATCACAGCCTCAAACCACGCAAAATAGGTCATGCTATGAACATATTTATCTTATTTTATGCCACTGAGGTCCACCTTTGAGGTGTGTGCAGTTCTATGTATGTCAAAAACAGACAGAATTACTTCAATCTATATGCAAATTATTTATATACCATGTCTCATTCTAAGAGTAATCTGAAACACTCTTTATAAGCTCAACCTACTGGATAGAAGAATATATCAGCTTTTGTGACATCATAGAAACAGTGAATAGGCTGATTTGCATTTTAGTTTTACACATGAATTGAATAGACTTGGAAGTAAACAGTATTTTTGTAACTTACATACTATTTCAACTAAATAAATTATTGTTTCATTATATGGGCCCTTTAATGAATTCGTTCAAGATGTTTAGGTTCTGAATTTGGGTGACTATTTACCCTTTCTTCTCGTCTTTGCTGCCACTCAGTGTCCTGGGTTGTCGTGTCCTCTGTAGTCTTGGCTTGCTTTCTCTTGCCTTTTAGGAATATATAGTCCTCCTCTTTGCACATATCTCTCATACACTGCAGAGGTGAATGTAAGACACAAAGGAGTCTTTAGAGCAAGTATGGTAGTGATGATTTTGTCTGAGCTTCACTTCAATTTGAAAGCAGCAGAGATATGTACATCCCCAGCAAGTTTTTAGAGACTAATAAACAGATTCAGCACAGTTATTATACTGCACTCTGTTATTTATATTATAGCTGTGGGTTTACAAGATTAGATGGTTGGATGACCACACTATAAATCACAGTCTGAGAGGTATGTTTCGTGTATACCTTAGACATGGGAATTCCAGCAAACATCTTCATGTGGGCCATCCTTGAAAGAAGAGTGAATGTCAACATGTTGAAGCAGTAACATCCATTTATAATTTGGTCTCATTTTATGCCATGTGAAGATACAATATAGGAGCAAATGTATTGGGAAGCCTGACCATTACACCAACAGGGACTTTACATTCAAATGCATTCACTTTAATATGAAACTGTTCCCCTCTTTGCAGCTGTAACAGCTTTCACTCTTCCTGGAAGGCTTTCCACACGGTTTTGGAGTTTCTTTAGGAATTTGTGCCCATTCATTCTGAAGAGCATTTATGAGGTCAGGCGCAGATGTCGGACAAAGGCCTGGCTCTCAGTCTCCGTTCCAGTTCATCCCAAAGGTGTTGGATGGGGTTGAGGTCAGGGCTCTGTGCAAGTTCTTCCACACCAAACTCATCCAGCCGTGTCTTTATGGAGCTTGCTTTGTGCACTTGGGCAGAGTCATGCTGGAATAGAAAAGGTTCTTTCCCAAAGTTGAAAGCATGGCATTGTCCAAAATATCCTGGTATGCTGAAGCTTTAGGATTGCCCTTCACTGGAACTAAAAAGCCTACTGAATTCAATAATTAAGAGGTTTGTCCCAATACTTTTGTCCATATCGTGTATCTGTACATTTTAAACAATATATATTTGATTTACACTGCAGGTCTATAGAATACTCTGAACGTTTTCCCTATAAGAAAATGCTATTCTAATACTATGGCTATTCCAACAAGTGTCACTGCAGACACTTCTTTTAATCTTTTTTAATCATTTTAATATTCTTTTAATCATATTTCACACAGATTCCACTATTCCATCTCTGGTTTAGAGGTACTGTATTCTGCATGTCCATCTATAAGCAATGGAAATAAACCAGCTACCTTACCTGAGATGAAGATAGCCAATGTTACTTTCCTGCGTGTTCTCCTTCAGCTGGCCTGCTAATGTTATGAGGCAGTCAACTTGTTACAATCAGTGATATATACTGACGACACAGGGCAGACATCACAGCTATTTCAGCACAGGCCTGCTAGAACTGCCACCAGCATGCAAATCAAATCCAACATCACATCAGTCCTAATTAACTGTGCTGTTTCGTTCACCATGTTCTCAACACTCTCTGGCAACGATCTGATCTGTTACACTGATCCAGGGTCAGATTCAACCTGCCCAAATCTAACCCTTTATCATAATTTGAGAAACCACGCAACTGTTTTTAAAGCAGTGATGTGAACTTCCTCCATCAGGCCTCCTCACATTGAATCTCACAAGGCCTTTGTAGCCAAGAAATGCATAACTTGCTCACTCTCGTCACATAGCAGAAATGAGTGACGTGAAGAAGAACCTGTCAGTTCAGGGCTTGGCACTTTTATCAGTAATGTGAGACTCCCACAGCAAGCAGAATAGAATGAGAGCAAGGCGTCAATGGATATTACTTTTATGGAAATGTGAGGAGAGTGAGAGAGGGATAGATGACCTCTAGATGCCCAGAGGAGGGGTGATTGTTGTAGTTTTGTGTGAACAGTTTGCCCTCACGTTGTTTGGGGTAGGGTGCTGAGATGAGGTGTTGTGTCATAGTCCCATGGGCACTGACTAGACTTTGAGGCCAAAGGGGCATGATGACTGTTATGGGTTGGAATTCACGTTTAGTTTTGTTCACATAAGACCTCAAGAAATGACCCTTTAGCTAATGGATCAGGTTCAACTATTTTTCAGCATTGTTTGTCAAGGACAAAAAAAAATTCCTGGCTCTATATTTGTTGTAGAGCATTTGTATTAAGATGAGGTTTTTTAACTTCTATAAATTTAGAAAAACGTTGGGCCATGGGTTCTTTAGGGCCATGGTTGGCTCTGAAGACCCCCGAGGTTCTGTATGTAGCCAGTGGGCCCCTGATGAGATTATGACATGTGTAGGGTCACATTATATCCAAAATAAAGATAGCTAATCACTTGCACCTGAGTTTATTGCTAGATTGTCCACAAATTAAATATCTAGCCTAACAACCATAGAAGATTGTGTAAAGTAGCTACGTATTTGCATATGGTGGGCATCCATGGATTTTTTTCCACACAAGAATAAGTTTTTGGGTTTAAAACTTTTAGGAACCTTTGCTTCAGGGAGTCAATCTTGTTGTTTTGTGGAAGAAAAAATATTTTGTTTCTTATGCTACTGTCACGGTCCGGCCAGCAGCCATGCTGATCCCCCTGCCTTTTAGTTCTGTTCTGTTGGATTAGTTTCTCCCATGTGTGTGTCTTGTTTTCTCAGTTTGCTGTGTATGTTTTGGTTCTGTTTGTGTCACGTTTATTAGGTTCCCCCTGTGTCGTGTTTAGGCCCTTATATGTCTGTGTATTGGTTCCTGTTCCGTTCCCCTGTTGTCACGTGGTCTTGGTTCCCCACCTGTTCCCTGTTTGTGCCCCAGCTGCCTCGTGTTTCCCCTGCCCGGTCTCGTGTATATAAGTTAGTGTCTGTCATGTATTCCTTGTGTGTCCATCGCCTCGTTTTCCTGCCTGTTCCCCTGTTAGAAGTTTTAGGAGGCATTCTTGCCTATTTGTTTTCCTTTTGTTTTTTCTTTAAATAAAAACCCAAACATGGAGTCCTGCCTGCCTGCCTGTTCCTGTTCCCCTCAAAGAGGTAGCTCCGAGTGCTGGCCTTGCAGCCAGCCTCGTGACAACAAGGCAGTAAAAGATAGATAAACCCTCTAAGATGATGAAAATGTTACTTACTTGAAATTTGCCACCCAAAACAAAATGTTATATCTTAAAGCAAAAAGATAATGGAGCTTGTGCTATAACATGTAAAAAATTAAAGCAGCACGGAATTCCTCTGCACATATTATAGAATACTGACCTCTTTTGCATGGAAAAATCAAGTAAATCTGCTATGTTTTAATTTCAATATGGCTTCATACACTTCATACATGCATTCAACTTGTACTAGGTGGGGCTACATAGCTGCAGACCAGTCAGAGTGCTCATGCTGATACCAGTCCATCTCTGAAAGGGTCTATAATGGGCATGTTGGCATCAGAACTGGACAATGGTGTAATGGAAGGAGGTGTCCCAGTCCAATGAATATTTTTTTCTTTTACATCATGCGGATGGCCATATGCATGTGCATTGCTTGCCTGGGGAAGAGGCTTCACCAGAATGCACTACGGGAAGAAGGCAAGCCAATTGAGTAAATCTGCTATGTTTGAGTTCAATATGGCTTCATACAGTGCATTCAACTTTAAAGCACCACATATAACTTCATATTATACTACGGCTAAACATCTTCTCTTGCATATACAAACTAAGGCTGCACGATATTAGGAAAACATGCGATATGCGATAATGTTGTTGCGTGTAATGATGGCGATATCACATGCGATAAGTAAGTAAAAACTTAGCCTTCATAGTGTTAATGTTTTTCTGCTTTGGATTTGCTGGTAACAGAGACTCCAGACTCTGACTAGTCTATGCAGAAAAAAATAATAAAATGCAATATTTCCATTTCATTTTTTTTTAAAGAATTTATTTAAACAGAGCATTCAGTGCCTCCCATAAAACATCTGAACCATTGAACATTGTTGAAAAAAATCTGAAAATATATATTTTTAAATCTTAAATAAAATTAAACATAATTTAAATTATAGTAAGTACTTAGCCAGAAAAAAAAGAAGAAGGAACAATCTATAACAGCAGCACAGAAGATGTAGAAACTGCCCAGTATTTATTTTTTTTTTTTGCCCTCTTCTCTGTGGCACTGGGTGAAGAGTTTTGGAAAAACACCATTTATTGCACTTCAGTCAGTTTTTTGCGATATGGATATTTATTCGCGATATGTATATTGTGCATGTTGATATCGCAATGATGGTAAATTTGCAATATATTGTGCCTCCCTAATAGAAAAATTAATAAATTTACATTTATAATACCCAGAATAAGAGGTGCTTTTCTGAGGAAAACAATCTGCTCCACAAACACGTTGCCCTTAACAGTTTTCCTCTAAAGACCTCAGGTGATATTTCTGCATACTGCCTGTGGTTTTACATGCACACAGGAAGAAAACTGGGTCAGCAGCAAAATACAGCTATAATAGCAATTAATTAAACATTACTAAACCGTCATTTCCCAGTAATTACCGTCATTTTGTTTGATGGTTACCCTCATGCTTCACCATGCATTATGCGCATTTTTATAAGCAGTTTCAAAATGTAGCACATCCTTCATGAGTTCAGCTCAGAGGGTTCCAAGATGGACTTTGCTAATCTCTGTGGATCTGAGGCCAGGAGCACAAAGCATAGAAAGATGAATGCATATTATCACTGAAGGCTTTCAATGTTTCTTTCTTCTGTAAAGTCATCCAACAGTACTGATTTATAAAACCTATATGATCTTATAAAATATGATCAATGTGCTACTGACATTGCTTTTAGCTTTTCACTATTCTGTCACTGTGCTGTTTTGATTCAGTAATGTCTTATTTTCAGTAAATTCATGGGGCTCAGTAATATAGAAATTACTTCTATTGGCAAGGACCTCAATAATTTGTAACACTGAACAGCAGAGCTGCATTCATAAATCATGCTTGTCTGTCTACAGTAATAATGGTCATATTAGTATCCACTTTACCAGTGTTTCGTCTGTCAAACTAACAAGATGATAAAATAAAAGTGTTGGAGCATTCCAAACTGCATGCACCGAATACCCAGAGCAAACTGCAGACAGACACTTATCCCCATATCTGCATAGTGGGGAGACTCTGCGGCGCACGATAGGTTTGATTAATTAAAGCAGGTCTTTTCCTCTCCTCTCTACGTATGGACCTCACGTCACTTCTGACTTTCATCTGAACCTGAAAGGGCTTTTCAGAGCTTGAACCAGAGAATGAAAACGGTTACACTGAGCGGTTCATAAATCAATCTCACTGAAAAGGGAGCTGACTTTAAACACCTCTCACTAGCACAAATGGAACAGTAAGTGACAGAACAAAGTGAGGCAATTAAGTATGTTTTCTTAAAAGAGGGAATGTGGAAAGGCACAGCCATTCATCATTTGTCGAAACGAGTGCTGTGTGGGAGAGGTGCTGTAGGAGGGAAGGACAAAATATCAACAAGCACAGTGCAATGGAGAAGCTCACCTGAGATGTTAAAGGGACATCTCTAGGAGGTTATTTGAGTTTGGAGTTAATGGAAGAGTGAATGCATGGTCCTGTCTTGTCTATAAAAGTAAAACACAGCTGAAAAGTTCCAACCTTTTAATGCCATTGCCCAGTTCTATTTTTGTTTGCCCACTCCTTGATAGTGCACATTTCTTTTATCGAGGCTGGATGATAATCATCAGTAATCCAAGCACTGGTGCCTAGAATATACTGATGATGATGATGATAATTACAGTAGTGAATTAAGATAATAATGACATTATACCATATTATTAATGGCCTTATGATCAAGAAGGAATGTTTCTGTAAACCTGCAAATGAATTAAAATGGCATTTCCTAAAAAGAACAATAAAACATATCAATTTACATTAGAGCTGGTGCATGAACTACCAAAGCAGCAGTAAAATATAAGTAATCTAACGATGCGTGTTAATAGAACGACAACAGAGTTTCTAGCACGGCTGATGAATTCTGTATAATTATTGATTACAAAATGTTGTAATTACATTTCTATGTATCCTTTCTATAAAGTGATACCATACTGACTGCTCAGAAAGTCTAATATCTCCAGTAACTTTACTTCTTCATATTTCTGAGAACATATTTCCGAACATATACAAATTCCTAAGCACATTTAATATTGTTCCTTGACGCAGCTTCAATAGCGTTCACTCCTTTTTTAGGGCAGCTGGTGGCCTAGTGGTTAGGGGGTTGGCCCTGTGATCTGAAGACATGGGTTTGAATCCCAAGACTGCTAGTGGCACCACTGCAGTACCTTTGAGCAAGGTACCGTCTCCACACACTGCTCCCCAGGCGCCGTGTTCCTGGCTGCCCGCTGCATAACTTGGTTAATGGGTTAAATGCAGAGATGTATTTTGTGCTGTTCACACTGTGTGCTGTGGTGTGTTCATGTATGACAAATGATCATTTCACTTCACTCTATTTCTCAGTATCTTGTAGCAAACTAGAAGATTAGCAATAACTACATTTAATCTGGAACACAAATGGCAACTGATCCCAAATGTACCAGATGGAGCTCCATCACCCCAGAGATAGTTTATGTTCTTGGTCATGTTCAGCACAGTTCATCACACCTGACACATTTAAAGAGAAATGCTGGTTCCTTTGATTAAATTGTGCCAGCTTGTCCTAATAATTTTATAACAAAACAAAATAACATTAATCAGTATGTGCAGCAATTATAGACCATGAAACTACAGTGATGGCCAACATCCCTAAGACCCCTTGTAATTTAATTACTCTCACTCTGACAGTGTGGGCATGTAATGTGACTTGATCCATTATGATATTGTGATGTTTAATCATATGTTTACCTCTGAAACTCATCATGGGAAAAAAAAAAAATGTCACATGTACCTTGCTCACTCGACATCTTGCCTCCAGTCCAGTCCGCCTCCTGTGCAGGTCCTGGAGGACTGGCATGGTTAATAAGACTGTAGTTTTCCCTCTGTCCCCCGGCCCAGCCTCACCACCCCTTGCATGTTCTCCCTCTTACTCTCAACATCTCCCAGAATACAGCCCCGCCAGTGCCACTGACCTGTGGTAAGAGGGAAATCAATAGTCAATTCCATTTTGCAGCCTGCTTGTGACAGGTACTAGATAGGAGTGGATTGGATGCTTGTAAGGAGTAGAAGCGTGAGTCTAAGCTTGTCTGCCCTCACACCACCCCCACACCCTGCGGACACATGCACACACACACACACACACACACACACACAAAACACAAAAACACACACACACACAGAGACACCTGCACAGTCAAGCTTTCTCCGAGACCGTTGTAAAGTGCACTGTGCTGTTTCCCACTATACCTTTTACTTACAGATGTATAGTAGATGCTTCACATCAGCTATACTGGTAATCTTCATATATATGTTCTGCCCACAAATATATTATTTTGTATCACTAATAATAATAATCATCATCATCATCGTTTTACCACTATTACTACACTAGAAAAAAACTTTGTGTTTGTTGTTTTACTCAAAACTAAACATACAATAAATTTGTCACCACACTCATGTCTTCGACTTCATCGACTATTATATTACTAGCAACTGTAATTAATACTTTATGTGTACAACAGTTTCTCACTGGGTAAATGCCATTTTCCTTCCTTCTGTGAAGATTGTCCAACTGTTTGTATGCATGTGCATGTTACTTGCAATAAGTTAACAGGAATGGTTTTGTTTTTTGAACCAGGATTGGGTTCAATCAAATGAAGGATCCTGGACCTAAAATATACAACCCACGTCTAAAAAGACCAATTAAAGTTGTAATTAAAAAACGTATTACTGGCTCAGGCGGTACAGCGGTTATTTGAAATGTACACTAGAGAGAACAGCGTAAAGCAAGTCAATAAAAAGAAAAATCTCTCTGCCTCCATTTGTACATATTTTAGAGGCATGAATTAACAGGTAAAAGCACATTTAATTTTGGTTCACTCACAACAATTTATTTTTTGCTTTCTCCCATACAAGATCTGTGGAATGATGTAATCAAGCGTTACCCTTTAAATTGACTCTTAGATGCATGCTGTGACTCAGTACAGACACTGACTCTGTCATTCTTTTGTCTTTTACTAGGTTAGCTGTGCAATATGACATGTCCAAGATTTCATCCAGTACTACATAGATGAAGGAAAATGTGTATTTTATTAGCATGGAGCATCCATTTCTTCATGGCACTGGAATGGGCTATATACCAATTTTTGTTTTCTTTGTTTCCTCATAAGTCTTGGTCTACTACAAAAAAGGTGAAAAAGATTAACACAAGAGTGTGTTCATAATTGTCTTAAAATGAAGGACATAGAACCATTAAACATAATTTAACAACTGACCCGCCATCCTTAACAGAGTTATACTGGCATTTAAGATTTCACATACCCCAGATCTCTTTTCACACACCCTCATCTGCTCTACTGCTGTGACATCACAGAGTTTTCAACATTTCCTGTTTTTGTTGCGCAGCCATGCCAATTTCGTCTTTCTTCTCGGAAGATGGGGCCTGATGGTCAAGGAATGGAGTTTTTGGTAAAAAGCAAACCTGTAAAGGACATGAACTGCACAAGTGAAGCTGTGTCTCAGAAAAAGGGGGGTGATTAATAGAATGGAATAGATCACGTCTAATCAACACCATGCTGAGCATCCAGAACACATTCAATTACCTACATTAAAGCCAGATGATAGAAGTGGATAGTATACAAGTTCACAAATTTTGTATACTAGCACTCATTGGCCATAATAACAGAATAAGCCAACCTTATATGTGTAAAACTGTTGTCCATAGCTCATCATTCTTAGCTCATTTAATTATATGTACTGGAATGTTTCTTTCAACTGACATTAAAGACACTTTACAGAACCCGGGTCCAAGTCCCTAGAGAGTAACCAAGAATGACAGAGGTAATGAAAAACGTTCTAAAGCCGGAGGAAGAAACTTTAGGACTCAAAAGGGGAACCCATCCTCTACTGTTCAGACAGCAAGAGAGAACTAGACTTAACGCAAGAAAATGTAAAGTGTGATTGCATGGTTGCTACCCAAAACATTGGTTTTATGTCTAGAAAAAAGTTTGTGTTCAAAAAATGCTATCACCATGGATTCAAACCAGTGCCTCTTCTGACACTCTTCATTCAGTGCCTGGCATTTTACCACTGAACCACCAAAGGGATGTTACCTCTTGTCTCCTACTAAGCCATTTATGGTTTACTACCACTGAAAACGGTCGCAGCAAACCGCTCTCACTTGTAAATGGGTGGGAAAATGCACATAGCCATGATCATATGCTGATTATTTTTAATTAAACCACAGCTGGCAGTGACACACACTTTTTTAGAACTGAGCTTAGTTTTAGAATCTTGAAGTCTGTTTATAAGTCTGCTGTGACATTTGCTTTGTAAGCCTGAATTGTTGTTCTGCATTTTGTCGCTTTTTGGCCACCATAGCTGCGTCACAGATTATATCTCCCAATGTTAGGAAAGATCAATATTCGGCCCCTGATCAATCGATCAAAAATCTGAATACACACGCAATGCACCGAATATTAATGAAGAGATAATAGTAGCAGGATCAATTATAGTCTGTAATTGTTGGTAGCAGCAGTTTTTGTTGGAGTCTGTATAAGTAGTAGTAGCCTTGCTTAGGGGAGTGCGCAGTACATGCAGGTGATCATTGGTGGTCAAACTGGTCTGGAGGGCAGGTGGGCAAGAGACCTGACAATAGTTGATATGTCTAGAGGACGGGTGAACAAGAAAGCCTGACAATGATAAATCAAGGTGAACAGTCATTCCCTGCAGGAAAGACAAACTGCCTACTAGAGAAGTGCAGTCCTCCACCACATCCACAAGGTGTACTTATCTCTAAGTACACCTTGTGGGTGTGTGGACCATAGTTCATCTATTTCTAGATCTAGTTCTAGTTTGTGTCATCCTTTAGTCTTTCAACAGTGTTCAGTTTCTGACTATAGGAAAACTGCTGACTGGATATTTTGATTGACAGACTATTCTCAACAACAGTGATGTTTGAGATGTGCTGTGCCAGTCACACACAGAAGATACTTTCATGCCACTGTGATGTTGAGGTCATTGTTGTGCTTAGAATAGTAAACCAGAATGAGCCATCTGAATAATATTTAGTCATTGGTGGTTATGGTAGTTCCCAGTAACTCTAAACCTACTAAGTGCCAACCCTTCAAATCATTTTTTCAGTTCATTGTCTATGATTCTCTGAGTGATGGTTCATTCTGAAAGACATCTTGCCTGTCTGGAGAAGATTGGCTGAACTTTTCACTTGCATATTATTGAACCCAGGGATGTTATGGTTCTGTAGCTTTTCCCATTTGATTGTTGTTTAATTAATATTAGGGAGAATTAGGGATCTCCTTCACCTGTGATGGATCGGCTGGAGAGCTGTCCAGGGTGTTTTTCTGCCTTTCAGCCTGTGACCACTGGAACAGGTTCCTATATTCCCCTTTTTACATGAATCACAATTGCAAAAATACAATCAGTCTTGTAACAGAATAAAAGAATAGGTAGTACAATATATAGCTTCGATATACAAAGCTTCACTAAAGTAGTATTTTTTTAAACCATTCATATTTTACTCTCCTACTCTTAACTCTCATAAGCTTAAATACTGTTACAATAACATGTGAGTTGTATTGTAACCATTGCAATTTGTCATTTAGAAGCATGTATGTGGCAACATGGCAGCATGGGCCCAACGTTAAGAAGTGGACAAAGTAAATACTGATGGATTTGATACACTTGTGCTGGTGGCTTCTGTGTAAGATAAGATAAGATAAGAAAGAACTTTATTTATCCAGAGGGAAATTATTTTAGCAAGCTCAGAGACAAGAAAGAATAAAAGATAACAGAAAAATAGAAAAGATATTAAATAACAGTGCAGCAAGAGGAACATTATTGTAACAAAATTTCATTACATATGTGTCTTATTTTGTAGTTTTTTTGGTCTGACAAAAATTTGTAATGAGAGGGTGTTCTATGACTTTGGATAGTATTGTATTGACTTATTACACTCTACATATGTTAAGATAAGGACATTTAATTAAAATGAACTCTGTTGTTTTTAGTTGTTTGTTAGTATGTTTTTTCGAAAAAGCCATTGGCAAGCATTTTGGCTCACTGAAGTTTGTCTTTTGTGTAAAACAGTGACATCAATTAGATGTACTGGGGTCAGTTTTCTTGCGGCATACATGTAGAAAAGATTCATGTATTTATTTTAGAGGACCCCATGATATTTATTGAAAAATACAGAGGACAAAGTGCATCAACTTTGGAACATTTTTCTTCTTCTTCTTCTTCTTCTTCTTCTTCTTTTCCTACTAATCATGTGATCCCCTTAGATAAATGCAGAACAATAGCGCTATCCTGGTCAAATGTAGAGAGTGGTTATACAAGTGCGATCAGATTGGTCTGATCTTGTCTCTGTGCTGTTGAAGAGAATGAGAACGCTCCCAGGCCTCTGTGCTTTATGTGGTGAGTGCTGTTCTCTGATTACATTTCTTTGTTTACCTTAATCTTTGATTCAGTTTTCTGGATGATCTTTACACTCAAATATTTACACTCAAATAAGTCAAATATTTGATAAGTATTGTGATATGTATGTACCAAATATGCCATTTGACTTCCCATAACATTATCTGTAGAATATTTAGTAATTTATGTACTAACTTTCTTATTTATTAATTACTTATTTTTTTAACTTACTTACTTGTGTACTTATTTACTTATTTTCCTACTTGTTTATTTACTTGTTTATTTATTTTCATATATTTGAAGAACTTGAATCATATTTCAGTGTCACTGTAACTATTAATTATTCAATGTGTGAATCTATCTGAATGGTTCTGCCAAAAGTTAAGCCAAAAGTTTGGAAAGTTCAAAAATAGATTATGGCGATATGGTATTATGGTATTACTATTCTTTTTTTAAACTACTTAAAAGTGTTCAAAAATAACAAAGGATAATTGAAAATGCTCGATAATGAGATCTGGCTTTCTAATATATTAAATGTCAAGTTTAACTTGTTCTGTAAGAAAGGAGGATGTGAAAGGGATTTATTTTTCAAACCCAGTTCTCCTTCTTCTTCTTCTTCGAATATTGTGCAATAATGCTTCGCTAGATTGAAGAATCGAGGTCTGACAGTTGTTTTTTGTAATTCATATTTTAGAGTGGTCACTAAAAGAAGAAAGTGACAGAATAACATGTGGACATATAGAAAAATAGTACATCATCTCAAAATACTATTAAAACTGTACATATTTCGAATAACAATGAAGAAAACACATGCTGGCTTAGACTATTTACAACTGATACAACTGAAAAAGTTAAAGATAAAACAACTAAGCATTAGAGATGAACCAGGAGAACTAGGTTGTTAAGAGTAAGCTAATGTCTAAACTATTAGATATTATATATAATATTCTAAAGTCAGTGTTTGGGTCAAAAAGGAGTGAAACATTCCTTATGCCAGGGGTCCTTAAACTCTGATCTTGGAGGGCTGGTATCCAGTCTGGTAGTTTACCTCAAAAACACTTATTAAACCATAACAGGTGACATAACAATGACTTTAGAATGTATTTGAGAAGTTTGTATCACCAAACTGAGCTGGATTGTGGCCTCCCACAGCTGGACTGTGTTCTGCCTTATACCATGAGAGCTAAATAAAAATGACTTCCTCACATGAGGATAAAAAGAGATCAGCAGAGAGAATTTTACTTCCATACTGTATAGCACTCACTATATATAAAAGAGCAGTCATTTTCCTCACTAGTATTACTTGTTATTTTCATGAATCCAATTCACAGATTCAAATAAAGCAATTTATGGCAGAAGAGATCCTAAACAGCCTATATATAGGTCATTTGTTATGTTCTGCCATATTTGCATTAATACAATAACTTTTTGGTTGATAAATGCATGGAGGCAAACCAAGAGAGAGCGAGAATAAGAGAGGGAGAGAGCGAAAAAAACACCCACATAAGCAATACTGAGGTTCTTTAATGGAAAATGAGAAATTGGCAGTCTCATTTGTGTTCACAAGCACATTAAATCATGGTGCTGGAGCAACATGCCAGGCGGTCACAAAAGAAATAACTACAAATATAATAACTGCTCTCTCCCCAGCAGGCTGCAAAGCACATTTAGGAGCCACAGGCAATTAGCCCCTGCAATAGGGAGAAACGCTGAAAGGCAAATGCCGAGAAGTGAAGGCCTTTATGTGAGCCACAGATAAGAAAAGAATGGAGTTTAACGTCAGTACTGCCATCTTACTAATCTTACAAACACACACACACACATATACACACACACCCACACACACTCGAATATACACACACACACACACACAT
>JBBPCW010000006.1:12450016-12460990 GCA_037974425.1 Phenacogrammus interruptus
CACATCGGCAGCTTAAATATGCACGAGGTGATTTGCATTTACCATATATGGTGGAACGAGGGCGTGTAGAGGGCGTGTGCAATCATCTGCAAGATGCGCCTATCAATATGGGCCAACATTTCTAAAGAATGCTTTCAGCACCTTGTTGAGTCAATGCCATGTAGAATTAAGGCAGTTCTGAAGGCAAAAGGGGGTCAAACACCGTATTAGTATGGTGTTCCTAATAATCCTTTAGGTGAGTGTATAAAGAAAGGTAAAACATGAGTAGTAGGTGAACCAGTAGCCATATCATGCTCTGTTAGATGAACCAGTAGTCATGTCATGCTTTATTATATGAACCAGTAGCCATATCATGCCCTGTCTCCCTTCTGATTGTTACCTTAGGACAAGGCTAATAAAAGGTGGATGCTGATGAGCATTGACCGCAGGAATAAAATCCTAAAAGTCCTAAGAAGAACCCACTATGAGGCCTATGAGAAGGTCTGTCGAGAGCTAGACATCACATACACCTTTCCTCCAGAGTACTACAGACGGGCCACTAGACGCTGGCTGGCTAAGAAGGCTCTATGTATCAAGGTAGCACACAAAATAAGCCTTTCTTCCTTTACATTGTAAAAAAAAAAAATGCTGTGAATGTTTAATATTTAATGTTGAAACATGTATAAAACATGTATGATATGTCCTTGGACCACAGTAATATTTACCAATAATAAGATTCATGTTTTAGTATTCATACTTCTGCATTGTCTGTATTTCCTCAGAGATTGAAAATGATAAAACACATTAATGTTTTGAATAAATGTTGTATCGTGCTGTTTTAGCTGCCGATACCCATGCTTTTGTCTCTGTCTATCTCAGGTCTACAAAGAGATCCAGAAGCAGAAAGCTGAGAAGCGAAATGCTATGCTGGCTCAGGACAAGACTTCTTCAAGCTCTACCCCTACAGAAACCCAAGGGACTCCAGTATAAAAAAGCCCAGAATAATGAATATGGGCTAATCATCTGCCCATAGCAAAGCAGCTGCTGTTAAACACTTTACAGGAAGGATTGGTTACACACACGGCAGCAAGTGTTTTCTGCTGCTTTTACGTTTATCGCTATATGATATTTGATGTTTGTTCTTTATTTGATGTCAATACATTTTCATATGAGTCTGTTGTCCACTTGTCAGCAGAGCTAAATAAATGATTTGGGCTCTCTCACCCTTTCTCAAACTGCGCTTGATTACATCAGACTTTTTTCATTTAATGCCATCAGTTCAATTTATCAAAATGACAGCTAATTTTGATTTGAGGCATAGATAAGAGCCAAATGCAGCTTGTAGCATTTGTGGTTGTGGTTAGAAGATATAGCTCGTCTGTGCTCAGTTCCGTGAAGTCTAGTTTTATTACAAGTGCATGACTGTCATACACATGAGTGGCCAAAGTACCAGAGCTTCAACAAAAGTGCACTTTTTACTGTTTTGATTGAGTTCAGTCACATTTCCTATTGCATTGAGCAATTCTGGGCCTTTCTTGTGATCAAGTGTGTGTGTGAAGGTTGTGCGGTGCGTCGGAAACATTGCAGGCGTGTTGCACTGTGCGGTAGTGTGTCACAACTTCCTTTAGAACTGAAAGATTCAGATCAAGAGGATCAGGCGAGCAGGCAAGGTAAAGCCTTTCTGTCGGTATATATATTTGCTGTTATTTCTGTAAATTAGGTGTTTAAAAGAACACTAAACTCTCATCATTTGTTCAGCTTTTGCTTTGGTCAACACACTCTGTACGTGTTACATTTGATCGGTCAAGTTAGCTTGATCAGAAATTCAGCATGTATTTATATGGAAACCAGATCCATGTGGTATGAGAATAACTCATTAATTTACATGGCTTTAGAATACAGCATGCTGTGACTGTATACTGTGTTTGATGCTGGTGAGGTTATGCTATAGTAGTTACTTTTGGTTTTTAGTACTGCACTGCTTGGGTGCGTTTTAAGGTAGAATTAGCTTTAATAATTCATACTTTTAGAGTCTGAACTTTTGAGACCACTATAGTTACAGAAGATTCTTATATAAACATTTGAAGATTATATTAACTTGATGTTAAGGATTGAGTGTGAAAGACCAACTATATTTGGCATCTTCTGATCAGGAGAAACAACAGGGAACAAAACTAAGCATCTCAAATGTGAGCAGACACACAGCAGTGACTTCTGCTTAACTGCTTTTCAGCGGCATTTTAGTGTACTTCAATGCTCATGCCTTTCTATTGCATATTAGTTACTTCTAATTTAACTGAGGGTTTTATCAAGAGATAACTCTCTAGAGACCTAATGGTTCTTCTAATGGCTCATTTTTCTAAAATTGGGACATATCAGGACCTTGTGGACACCTTCCTTTGATAGACATGTCAAACCCAGTGACCCATCAGCCAGCAGCAGGCGCATACGGGACCAATGTTCAAACAGGAGAGTGGAGCACAGGCCTCTGCTCCTGCTGCAGTGACCTACTCATCTGTGAGTACAGAAAAAATTTAAGTATCACATTCAAAATGCACAAAACCGTCCTACCTGTTAACACTGCCATGTGTTGCCTGACCATACCACTTATTGGTGACTTACAACCAAAAAGCAATTAAAAAGACTTTTAAAACTAAAATGAATCTGAGATGTAAACAGTGATCAGTTGCACACAAACGTAGATGAACATACAGTGATAGTGATAGGAGCCAGGGGCTGTGATATCTACAGGGCAAATTTAGTCATTTTATTTACTATTTAAATAACCAGTGAGCCTAAAAGTGTGCTGATAATGGTAAAACTGTTCAATCTAATAGAAATTGCCTTACAATTCACTACATTAATCACCCATAACTGAGGGTTTTTGCAAAGCTGTTGTGAACATCTCTGGCATCAGGCAACATGTCCATTACCATTTCAGCCAGCTGGGATATAGCATTAGACAATAAACACTTCAGCCATCTGGTTCCTATTATCATGCTTGTGAGCAATTCTCACTCAATAAAGTTTCTTTCAAATATTTCACACCAAACTGTTTAATCTTAATTATGCATAAATTTGGAACAATTAGCCGAATTCTTATTTAAACACTACACACTTTTTTTAATCTTTTTTTTTTTTGGTATAAACTGCTGAATGGAATTCAATATCAGACTTTAATATGCTTTAAAATGCATTGCCTCACAGTAAACTTGCAGAGTTTGACAACATTATTTTGTCTGTCTGTTAATGGCAATAAGATACAAGAACTTATTCTCACTCTGTCCATTTGTACCATCCAGGTGGCCTTGGCTTCTTCTGTCCATTTGCACTAGGATGCTACACAGCTAACAAGTATGGTGAGAACGCATGCTTGGCATGTGTTCCTGGAGGCATGGCCGCTATGAGGACACACATGAGATTGACCTATGGCATCCAAGTGAGTCCCCCTAAAACATATGAATATGTTCTGTCTGGAGATGAAGAGATTACTCTCAAATTAGCAATAAATGAAATTCTGTTAACAATTTGGCTAAATAGGTTTCATTTGACCTCTTTTTTCGTTTTTCAGGGTACAGTATGCAATGATGCCCTGATGACCTGTTGCTGTGGAACATTTGAGACATGTCGAATGGCCAGAGAAATTCGTGTTAGGAATGGAGAGGCATAATCGTGTTACTCCTGTAACACTACTTTGTAGCAAAGTACCCCGGTCACTTTTTTTATTGTAAAGATTCATTAAATTACACATTAATGCAGGAATAAACATATAACTTAATAAGCAGTAAATTAATTAATAAACAATATTTCTGTTTGTAACTCTTTCAAAAATAAGTAATAAAAATTGCCCCTGTTTGGAAAGATCTTGTTGCAAGGTGGTCTATAGTAAAGTGCTGACTAACTCTTTCCAGCAGCAGAGCTCTTAACGGAAGATGCTGTACTCTCCAGAAAGGATAGTGACCACTGCCATCGAGGTGTTGTAATTCTATAAATGTAGTTAGGTTACATGAATAGCATAGAACTGAATAATACAACAATATTCATTAATGGTGATGGTAGCCTAGAAGGTAAAACACTTGCTTGTGA
The DNA here is from genome assembly GCA_037974425.1 of Phenacogrammus interruptus. Classification (NCBI taxonomy): domain Eukaryota; kingdom Metazoa; phylum Chordata; class Actinopteri; order Characiformes; family Alestidae; genus Phenacogrammus; species Phenacogrammus interruptus. The sequence continues at coordinate 12,454,082 of JBBPCW010000006.1, forward strand.
ACCCAATGATCTTAAAGTCGCAGGTTCGACCCCCCACTTTCTACCAAAGTGACTCTTAACCCTCAGCTGTTCCAGGGTTAGGCTACTGTCCCTGTGACTTAAGATAGTATTCCCTCTAGATAAGAGCTTGAGTCAAATTCTCCTTTATTATAAATTCTCACAATATGTATCAATTGGCTTTTCTGATTAAGTTCTTAAAGAACACTGAAGGACTACATGTTTCGTTATAAACCAAGCATGATTAGTCTTGTTTACTTTGATCTATAATATTTCAGGGTCTGAATCAATGAAAAAGCAACTGTACTCATTAGTGCATTAGGAAATAGTATTTTTCAAAATATAGCATTGATATTTTTGTATAAATGTGTCAGTATATCAGAAAATTCACAACATTGCTAATATGGGCAATATAAATTTTGTATTTGAAGAGGGAATTATCTAAAGTTTGAATTTAAAGAAAATTTAGAGTAGAACTTTTTTCACCACACATGATCCTAAAGAGTGCTCTGCTGAATTCTGTAAGCACTAAAATACATTATACAGTTGTAATGGTTTTGCAAAAGAGGGTCTCTGAGTATGAAAGATCTGAGCCAAGATACATTTCACATAACCCACTGACATCATCTAATCTTATATATCACAGAAATACTTTCTAGTCTCTGCCCAATGCAAAAACTCCACACCGGTATGCATACTGTCCTAATGAATGTACTAATGGTGTACCATTTACCTATAATACAGTGGCAGATTATATGGAGTTACATCATTCCACATCATTCAACAGGCAGTTGATTTTACACAAGGACAGACTTTTACTTTTTGTATGTCCATATCAGAATCAGAAAACATTTTAGATCCTGGAGAAAATTGCTTATGTTATGACCGCACAGAGACACAAAAACAAGAACTATATCAAAAGTCTTAAACAATCCTTATAAAAAAGCTGTAGAAAAATCTCAATATGAAATACATTACATAAAAAAGTGCTAGGAATAAATACTATAGTTAAGGTAAACAGTAGTTAGAAGTACATGACTGCATGCAGCAGAGATTAATTATTGACATAAGGATTGACACCATTTTGACACCATAATTTCTCAAAACGGGACAACTTTGAACCAGGATTTTTTTCTCACAAGACAAAGGAAATGTCCTAAACCCCAACTGCAGTCTAAAGTCAATTTTGACCAAATATGTTGGCTTTGTAGGGCACAGTAATAATATTCATGTGATAAGACTATTGCGCATAAGACTATTGCATATAATGAAATTATTTCACAACCATTTAGAAAACCCAGATTCTGCACATGGTTAGACTATTGCACATAATGAAATGATTCAGCACCCAATTAGAAAACTTTATGCTCCACGTGCTAAGACTTCTACTACTTTCGGCTGCTCCCACCCATCTCCATTTCCTTCTATCCTCTGAGTCTTCCTCTCTCAAACCAACTCCCTCCATGTCCTCCCGCCACATCCATAAACCTCCTACTAGGCCTTCCTCTTCTCCACTTTCCTGCAGCTCTATCCTCAGCATCTCAACATACTCAACATCGGCTGCCCCTCCCCTCACTGATAGACATCTACCCATCCTGCTGCCTCAGCAGAGCTGAGGGAATCATCAGAGACAGTACCCGTCCTGCTCATGGCCTGTTCAACCTTCTGGCTTCTGGCAGGCACTACAGGTCCATCAGAAGTAGGACCAACACACTCAGAGACAGCCACCACTGGGTCCCTGAGCAAGACCCTTAACCCTAAGTTGCTCCAGGGAGACTGACCCCTGTAGTTAGGGAATGGAAGTTGCTTTGGATAAAAGCGTCTGATAAATGCCATAAATGTAAATGTAAATTTTCCCACAAGCCATCACTACCCTAAAAACACACAAACTCATGACCACTCACAGACAACATACAGTAACTGCTGCAGTTTTCAACAAATCTCCGGGCAATTTGTAATAACACTGTCCAGAATAGGTGCATCTATTTATTCTTTTATAGTGTCATTTTATACATTTATATATATTTGCAGGTGTGCTTATAAGATTATATACCCTGGCATAATTTATGATTTCTTAACCATTTTTGAATGAGAATATGAATGATAACACAAAAACTTTTCTTTCACTCAGAGGTTAGAGGTTGGACTCCTGACAGATCCTTGCATCTTTCACCCTGTGCTGCATTGACGTTTTTTGGATTCCAAGTCATGGGGAATGTAAAAGAATTGTCAAATGATCTGCAGGAAAAGGCAGTTGAACAGGAAAGGGTGTTGAACAATCAGCAGTGTTCAAACTCTAATTAAGAAGTGGAAAATAAAGGGTTCTGTTGAAATGAAACCATGGTCAGTTAGACCAACTAAAGTTTTAGTCACAACAGTCAGGATGATTGTTTGGGATGCAAAGAAAAACCCACAAATAACTTCAGGTGAAATACAGGACTCTCTGAAAAATGTGGCGTGGCTGTTTCAAGGTGTACAATAAGGAAGCACTTGAAGAAAGATGAGCTGCATGGATGAGCTGCCAGAAGAAAGCCTTTACTATGCAAATGCAACAAAGTATTCTAGCACTCAAACCTTCTGACACAAAGTCATTTGACTAAAATTGAACTTTTTGGCAACAACCATAAATGCTACGTTTGGAGAGGGCTATGATAAGGCCTATGATGAAAGGTACACCATTCCGATCCACGGTGATGGACCACTGATGTTTTGGGGATGTGTGAGCTACAAAGGCACTGGAACTTTGGTCAGCATTGATGGCAAGATGAACGCAGTAAGTTATCAAAAAATACACTCATCAGCCCAGAAGCTGTGCGTGGGATGAACTTGGACAAAGTTGACATGTCATTAGCTACAGCAAAATAAAGTTAAGGGTCTCGAGTGGTCATCTCAGTCTCCTGACCTCAATATCATTGAGCCACTCTGAGGAGACCTCAAACATGCAGTTCATGCAAGACAGCCCAAAAATTTAAAGCAACTTTGCCAGGAAGAACGGGCAGCTTTACTGTCTAAGAAGATAAAGAGCCTCATCCACAATTACCACAAGAGACTTCAAGCTGTCATTGTTAAAGGGGGCAATATACGGTATTAAGAACTGGGGTATGTATGTTTGATCAGGGACATTTAGTTAGTTTGTGGTTTTAAAAAAGTAAATACAGTTGTTTGACAATAAATAGCTGCAGCCAACCACTGAGCGAAAGAGAAGTTTTTGTGTTATCATTCATATTCTCTGAAAAATCATAAATTCTGCCAGGGTATGCACAACTGTATATACACACGTGTAATCCTTATCTCATCTCAGAACGTGCAATATTTTAATGCTTAAATTGTGACCTGTAAATTGTTGTCTATCCACAACATCATGTTTTGATGTTTATTGTCTATAATGTGTTTACTGCCTGCACTATATCACTGTCTGAATTTGTTTGCACCATTAAGTAGCCCCTACAATTTCATTGTATGTGTAGCATCTCATTTGTCTTACATGAACACACCAAAGCACATAGTGTGAACAGCACAAAATTCTTTCTCTGCATTTAACTCTTTCACCATGTGAAGCAGCTGCAGGCAGGAACAAAGTTCTCAGGGAGCAGTGTATGAGGATGGTACCTTGCTCAATGATACCTCAATGGTGCCACTAGCAGTCCTGATATTCAAACCTTCTGATCGCAGGTGCAGATCTCATACCACTAGGCTTCCAGCTGACCCCATAGCAAACACATGCACTACTCCCCACTGTAGAAATTCTAAGTAATACTCTTTTAACAGAACTGATGTGCCTGACATTAGATGGTATGTATTGTGTGTACTAGTCACTGTACTGGATCAACCATCCTTGTAGAGCTTGCTGCTTCTTCAGTTATCTACGACTGAGCAGCTACGCGCATGCGCGAAATCTGCAGCAGTATGGTGAGTCCTGATTGGTCGTTGTTCGTCGTGACCTGGCAACCGAGTTTGAGCTTAGAGACGCCTGTCCGTCTTGCCTCGGCTTATTCCATTAGAGACAAATCCTCCCTCCGCGGAGTCAGACTGCGATAGTAACGACCCTGCTGCTTTAATCGAGATATAGGGACCATGTCGACGAGAACACTACCTCTACTTTTCATCAACCTTGGTGGAGAAATGCTGTACATCCTGGACCAGCGACTCCGAGCCCAGAATATCCCGAGTGACAAAGCCAAGAAAGGTGAGCCGAACTGGGCAGACAGATATGACGAGGCGTGTCTCCCTCACATTGCTGCAGAAGGATATACAGTTTGTGTCCAAATGGGTCGTATTTATACGAGAAGCCAGGTTGACAGCTTCACTTATTTCCATTTTGGCTGGAAATGAACGTCCAACGTCTGCCCAGCCTCATGTTTACATCAGCCAAGATACGATAAGAGAACTCTTTATTTACATAACAGAGTGGACAGTACAAAAGGAAAACCAGCATAGCAATAGAATAAAAGCTATACCATAGAACAGTATGGTGACCTAGTGGTTAGGGAGCTGCCCCTGTGATTAAAAGGCCGTGGGTTCGAATGGACTCATAGGGACACCTCTGAGGTACCCTTGAGCAAGGTTTCATCCCTACACACTGCTCATACACACCTACACACTGGTGCTGTGTTCCTGGCTGTCCACTGCTTCACTTGGTGAACAGGTTAAACCCAGAGAAAGAATTTCACACTGTTCACACGCTGTGGTGTGTTAACATATGACAGATGGTCAGTTTACACAAAATAAAAAGTACAAAACTACGTACAAAAATAGAAATACAGAAGTTTGTGTGTATGGAAATATACATAGGTATGCATAAACCTCCAAAAGTTTATGTATGTACATATTGGATGTGTATATGAACATCGCCATGCAGAGTACGAATCACAGATGAGGCAAGACCCTTTGAGCACACCCTCGTGACGGACGTTTTTGAAAATGTTAAATATTTTATTTCAAAATTTTTGACGTTTTTGAAAAGGCCAAGTTAAACATTTTATTTCAATCTTTATTTTATACTGTGCATTGTTTAAATGCTAAATAAATATTTCCATAGTTTTGTTACAGATGTATTCTTTGAACCAAGAATATTAATTTATGCAATTGCAGTGCTTGACTTTAGTGAGGTAAGTTAAAGATCTCAGTGGCAGTTTCTATAAGACTATGGGTGAAACAATGTTTCACCAAGAAAAATAACTTTCACTTTTTATTCCTGTGAAACAAAAAAATGCACACGAAAATCATCTCCTAAATAGCGTTACAGTTGTATACGGCTCTGGTCAAAAACTGCGCCACCTCCAACCGCGGTGAAACAAAGAATTTCAGTGAAACATGTTTCACTAGTGTCCCCATTCATTTCAATGTAAATCTTCTCACCTGTGAAACAAGAATGCCTACTGTTAAAGGGTAGTTCTCCACTTCAAAATGACTGACATAACACTGTGTCGCCTTTGAGAAGTTTTGCTTCATTCTACTTTATGTACTAAGCACTGACCATGAGTGTGAGACTGAAGCTTCTTGCATAACAAAATGCATAACTTATGATTTACTAGTATTTATTAATAATAGTTATTTTTATTATAATATTTTATTATTCATCTACAAGTGCACAGAAAGAAGGGCATTAGCTTGTTAGCTTGACCCCTTGCTAGCAATCCCCACCACCAACCAGCTTCACCAAGAAGACCAAAAGGGTAGAATTAATTTATAAGGTGAGAAAGAAGTTTGTTATGTTTTCTTGGGATTATATAGAAATATTGTTAATTATGTACTGTAGAAATACACATTACTATTACTATTATGTGTTAAGGGAAGAGCAGGAGAGAGAAGATACATCAAAATGTGAGGCAGCAAAAGCAGAACTTGGAGCACTTAGGGCAAGAAAATTGAGCTGCCCAGGGTGCACGGCGATGTACTGAGTATGTTTCACGCGCCGGGGATGAAGAGTGATTTGTTTCACCAAAAATATTGACCAGGAGCCCCCACTTATGTCATATCTGCATAGACGCACAAAACAAGGAGAGAAAAAATCTCAATATGAAATACACTATGCTATATACACAGATAAAGAGCATAAACAAACTTATAGTTGAATGAATTACTAAGAACACAGACGGTAGTTTGGAGTCTGATGTTGCACATAGAAGAGATCAATAGTATTTAAGTAATATTGACTCCAGTGGTGATTCACATGGTAAGACTATGACTACATTCACTGGGCAGCTGGTGACTTAGTGGTCAGGGAGTTGTCCCTGTGATCAGAAGGCTGTGAGTTCAAAACCCTGGATTGCTAGTGGCACTGATGTACCCTTGTGCAAGGTACCATTCCCACACCCTGCAGAGAAAGAATTTCACACCGTTCACACTGTATGCTGTGGTCTGTTCACGAGTGACTTTATCTCTTTCCATTTTAGATTGAAATGAATGCCAATATCTGTCTAGCCTTATGTTTACAGCAGCTAGCAATATTAATCAGAATAAAAATTTGTGCTGGTCCTCAAGCAGGCCTGTTTCACACACTTCAGTTTATAGAATCATAATCAAAAATGTAAAAGAGGGTCTCTGAGTGTTCTGAGAGTTCTGAACCAAGATACATTTCACACAACCCACTGACATCATTTGATCTTATTCATCACAGAAATACTTTGTCATGTTCCCAGTGCAAAGCTCCACACTTTTATGCAAACTGTACTAATGATGCTGTACTGTTTTTATATTATACAGTGACAGATTATATGTTACTTCACTCAACTAAACAGTCAGTTGAGTTCATATGACCAAAACATTTACTTTAGTGTTGCCCATGTCAGAGTCAGAATCAGAAAACATTATTGATCCTGGAGGAAACTACTTATCCAATCCAATCCAATCCAACTTTATTTGTTAAGCACTTTTGTAAACACAAAGGACCAAAGTGCTCTACATGATACA
>JBBPCW010000006.1:12470822-12493761 GCA_037974425.1 Phenacogrammus interruptus
GTGAATAATGCTAGAAAGAATTGCACATCAGTCTAATCAGATTTTATTGGTGTTAATGCAGTAAGTCATGATGACTGTTCTGTTTGGCTTTAAGAATATTATCTGCCACCTGATTATAAGTGAGGTGATACAAGATACTACCATAACATTTAAAGGAGGCCACAAGAACTTTACTGGAATAGTTTGTATTACAGAACATATTGGATTTTTGTTACCTACTTATTGTAAGGTGATGTGAAGGGGGTGCATAATATTTCTGAGCTGCACATTTGAATTTGATAATTGGAATTTGCAGTCTGATGACTGGATTATAGACATGATTTAGGACTACGACGGTCTTTAATTTCTTATTGATAATTCTGTCCTCTTAAAGCTTGAGTAACTAACAACACAATCTGCTGCTGTTGCAGTGCACACAAATCATTGGCTAACCACACTGGCTAGTCATCATGTCCTGCTGCCCACTGTCTCTCATTCACCCACGCTGCTCAGACAGTTGGTCTTTTGATTACTTTTTCTAAAAAGCAATTCTGAAAACCATGCTATTCATTTATATAGTTGTGGGAGAGGTATCCTGCTCCCACACATTAGTGAACTAATCATTTTTACATTGGCAAAGGGCTCTAACGTGTCACCAAGTTTTTCCACAGAGCTTTTTTTTACGTTCTCACAATTACGTGTGTGTGTTTAAAGTTATGTGTGTGCGAGAAAGAAACAAAGTGTGCCTGCGCATGCTATGTGTGTGTGTTAGTAAACTTCATTTTAACTATAAATACTGTTGTTACATGTGAATGGATGTCTGTGCATGTTGGTTTTTCTGCTATTCTGAAGAGCTATTGTTCACACAGTAAGTGATGAAGTGATGATGCTGTGTTTGCATTTCTGTGTGTGTCTGTTAACTTCATGTATTCAGCATTGCCATTCAGCTTATCTGTGTCCACTTTCAGTGGAGTGCAAACTAACTATTCAAATCACCATGGTGACTGTAACCAAGTGACATGGAGGCAGCCTGCAATGGCGTCAAAGAGAAATGAGAACAGTCCGGGCACGTTTCAGACCCCCACACCACGGCTTCCAGTCACGCACTCTCATAATAGCCATGGGAGAAAAAAGCTGTCAAAACATGCTGAGGCAATAGGTGGTAGAGCTAGGCATAACTACCAAAAGCCCTGAGTGCTTCTCTTTTCAATGCTGTAGATTAATGTTTACTGTCCACTTCTACACTTCTATATAGATATCTTTGTGCTGTAATGGTGTAAATGCATCCAACACTTGTTTCCTTGCTATGCATTCTTTTTATACTTTTTCTCTCTTCTTACATCACCCATGGGTCGCCTACTCTCAAAGTATGATTCAGTCAGTTTCCACCCTGAAAACTGTGGGTTGGCCAAACAGCCAAACATAAGCCACAGGCTGATAAAAATGTTTCATGTGGCTAAAGGCAAATGCCTTGCTGAGTCAATGCAGGGGAGCAAAAATCCTGACCCTTGAAGAAAATGACTTGTATTTGACAAAACTCTCCTTGGCAGCCCACTGCTCTGAACTAGCAGATGTGGGTGGGGTTCATTGGGACACTAAAAGAGGAAATCTCAAAGACTGTACAGTTAAGACAATCTCTTAACTGTAGAAGTCTAATTGTAGTGTAACACCAGTTATACTACAGTGTCAACTTTACTGCAGGATAAAACGATTTGCCACGTATCCTGCACTAGTATGAAACGACTATTACCTGGTATCAGTGTTGGTCTTTATTGCACTTACAGTGGGGGAAATAATGATTTGATCCCCTGCTGAATTTCTAAGTTTGCTGAGTTACAAAAAATGAGTGGAAAGAGACATTTAATATCAACCATAAATCAAGAAAAAATATGTCACATAAAAGTTCAATTTCACTGAGTGAAATAAGTATTTGATACCCCAGCAAAACACGACTTAGTACCGGGTTTGCACACATCTCAGGAGGAATTCTTACCCACTCCCCTTTACAGAAACTCTCTAAATCCTTTAGGTTTCTTGGCTGCTGCTTGGCAACTTGGAGCTTCAGCTTCTCCACAGATTTTTTGATAGGATTGGGGTCTGGAGACTGGCTTGGCCACTCCAAGACCTTAATGTGCTTCTTTTTTAGCCACTCCTTTGCTACCTTGAAAGTATGTTTTGGGTCATTGTCATCCTGGAACCCACAACCCATCTTCAGTGTTCTGGCTGAGGGAAGGAGGTTCTCATCCGATTTTATTGTACATGACCCTATCAATTGGCCCCTCAATGCGGTGAAATCCTCCTGTACCCTTAGAAGAAAAACATCTTCAAGCCTAATGTTTCCACCTCCATGCTTGACTGTGGGGATGGTGTTGTTTGGGTCATACTCAGCATTTCTCTTCCTCCTAACATGGCGGGTTGAATTGATGCCAAAGAGCTCAATTTTGGTCTCATCTGAACACAACACTTTCTCCCAAGCCTTCTCTGAATCATTTAGATGTTCACTGGCAAACATTTGATTGGCCGTATGTGTGCCTTCTTGAGCTGGGGGGTTCCAGTCCATTATGATGTAGTGAGTTTCCAATAGTGTTCTTAGTGGCTGTGGTCTCAACTGAATTCAGATCATTGACAAGCTCCGCCCGTGTAGTTCTGGAATGATCCCTCACCTTTCTCATGATCGCCTTCACCCCATGAGGCAAGATACTGCATGGAGCTCCAGACTGAGGGCAATTGATGGTCCATTTGATTCCATTTCCGAATAATCGCACCAACAGTTGTCACCATCTCACCAAGCTTGATGCTGATGGTCTTGTAACCCAGCCTTGTGCAGGTGGAGAGGTGATTCTGTGGACAGGTGTGCTTTATACACGTAACACGTTAAGATGAGAAGTAGATTGATTGTAATCTGTGTGCAACATGGGCACACAGCCAGTCTGTGGGAGTCAGAGGTCTGGCTGGGTTGTAGGGGATCAAATACTTATTTCACTCAATGACATGCAAATCAATTTATAACCTTTATGTCGCATGTATGTAGCATCTCTCTCCATAATGAAACTACCCCATGAATTAGAGACTGTTCATTTTAAAGTTCTTTTTAAATTCAGCAGGGGATCAAATAATTATTTCCCCCACTTGTAAACAAATGCATATTTAATGTCTATATCTGTAGTAAATCTATATCAGTTTTGGTATGTATTATATGTAAAATGCATTTACTTTTCCATAATAATGAATTTATTTCTTCTTTGAAAAGAAAGTAAAAACAGTCTAAACAATTGAACTTATTGAATGTATATCTGTCAGCATGGGCATAATAAATAAAGAAATAAATAACAATATTGGAAAGAGCATCAGTAGTTGTTGTGTAGTTAAGACAAACTATTAGTTGCATTCATATGTACACTATAAGGCTATACATACATACTTTATATCAAAACTATACATGCATACTATACGTGGGCACCGGAACTATTATAGCAGGGAGGGCACATGGTGGAGGTTCCCAATTTCCTTTGCAACTGTAACAGCCACTGCTCTTTCCACAAGATTTTGAGGTTTGTCTTATAGTTTGTGAGGTCAAGGCCTTCACTGCAGAGGTGTTCAGTTTGTTTGAGGTCAGACCTCTGTGCACACCGCACAATGACTTAATGTCATTACACAATGTCTTTATGTTCCTCACTTTGTGTAAAGGGGCACAGGCGTGCTAATACAGCAGGACATGACCTACCCCCTTAATTGGTGCCACAAAGTGCATGTAATTGTCCAAGTTTTTTTGTAAACTAAGGGGCTGAAACAAAGCACAGAAAACCCCAGTCCAATATCCCTTGTCATGCATATATACATATCAAAACTACACATACATATTGCATACATTATTTATTCATATATAATGTCGTATGTGTACATACCAATACTATTGTTTCAAACTGTAACCATTATTTATTGATGAATAATGTCTTTTTCTTATTTCTACTGACAGACAAAAGGCCAGCACACAACTTAGACAGAGGCGGGCCTTAGCGTTTCATTGGCTGAACTTTTCCAGAAAGAGAAGCCTTCGCTCTTATTGGCTGAGTCGTTTAAGAGGGGCGGGTCATTGCGTCTGATTGGCTGCGTGAACTGTCGGTCAGCATTCGTGCGTCATTTCCGTTGTCAGGTGGTGCTGCTATGGAAAGATGTGATCAGTCCGACGGGACGAGGCTGTTCAGTGAGACGAAGCTTTACTCATCCGAACTCCAAATAAACTCACCTTTTCACCCACACACCGCGACAAGGCGTGGGGGTAACCGCCACGCTTAAGAAGAAGAGCAAGCAGAGATGGCGGTTTTGTAGACAGAGGAGCCCCCCGGCTGTTTGAGCTCGAGGTGAGTGAGTTGTTATTAAATGTCCGTCGAGAGCTGCTAACCCCATCCCAGAACAGACACACACAGCTCTCTCAGACCTGCTTCACTTCAAAATAAGGACCTTAATCTTCTCATATCTCAATAAAACAAATTTTGCCTCAACCATCGAGCAACCCAACTTTCGCTTCGAAACTGATCATAAAAACACCACAGCTAGTCAGCTAACTAGCTCATGGCTTGCTCCGACACGCCAGACCATTCTATTTTAAGTCTAAACTGTCCATTTTGTCATATGTGTACACACCACAGCACACACTGTGAACCCAAGTGAAGCAGTAGGCAGTCAGAAACGGGTGCCAATGTGTGGTGACACTCAAGGGTATTTCAGCGGTGCCATTAGCAGTCCTGGGATTAAAACCCAGGACCTTCTGGTGGCAGAGACGGCTCCCTAACCACCAGGCCACCAGCTGCATCTCTTTCACTTAACTTTTCCATCTTTCCTCCACTAGTATGATCAGACGTTATGCCACTACGTGAACCGAAGTCACATTTGGTATCGTTAGTACGATCCACTTACAACCTTTCTTCATGTGTCTGTTATGGCAACGATAACATATTTCTGGCTGCAGGAGGAATGACACTCACAGGTTGTGCACAGCTTGAGATTGAAGATATATGGTTAACAGACATTGACAATCAAATAATAAATGTGCTGTTAGTAAGCAGACTCTGTGCAGGTAGTTTTAACGTTAGAGATACTCGTTGCGTGCAGGAGATGCGAAGATGTGGTTCATCACAGCTTGGAAATATTTTAAGAGTACTTGGTGTACACTCTGTTCAGTAGCTTCTCACGTTGTTGAAACGAGTCCATTAATTGCATTATATTAATAATAACATGGTAATGCTTGCGTAAAGCCTGCAGATCAAATAAATTGCATAATTTCACCACAGCAGTCGATTCATCACACGATTAGGAGCTGATTAAGCAGCATTCCACTGCAGAGAACAAAAGAATAAGTAAACCGTGAATAATTTGTATGTGTTTAATTGTCGGTCCATACAATTGTGTATATATTTGTGTGTATGAATATTTAATTATGAGCTTTTGCTGCCGGAGCGCATTTTCTATTTTGCGACGTTTAATGTCATGGAAAAGATGTCTGATTAGGACGAATGTGTGTTTGCCATGTTTACGCAAGGCGGATATACGATCCAGTGCAATTGCTGACCTCAGGGTGGACAAAGTATGAAGCAGCTGAAATGAGGCAACCCATATCCAGTACAAAACAGTTTCAGCAAGTCCCTTTAATTTCATTCTGTGTTTAATGTCAACTTGGAGTGCTTTGCTTTGCTAGATAAATACTTGGACTCTGTCATTTTTTTTGTCAAGTAAAAATCTGTTGCTGCGGTCATGAGCAAGAAGACCATGTGATCATGTCTGTCGCTCATGTCTGTCACATTGTCAACAGTCTGCAGCTTGAGAAGAAAAAGAATCCCTGTTGAACGTGAGAATTTATGTATAGTAGCAGCCAAATGAACTCCTACTCCCTCCAGACAAGCTGTGTGTTCAGCTTCAGAATGGCATCAAGAGATTTATTTAGGCTTCTTCTTGTCATTCAGTGGTACAGACGAATCGTGACCATGCCTAATGTGTTAAGTGCCTGTTGATGTTGATCATGTTCTATCTGAACGTTAACAGGGCTAAATTTGAAATGCGTGGGAGGCTTATCCTATTTTTTGCCTGCTTCTTCATGGTGTTTATTTATAGAATGCTTCAGAAGGTGGGTATGTTTGATAGACTCTGTCTTTTATTATTGTGGTTTAACTTATCTAGTATTGATTTGAGATTTCTTTTGATTAGCCAAAGCTCTGCTGTTTTATTGAATGTACTCTCACTGGGGTGTTACTTTTGGCCGACTGTGTGCAGTGATTGGACTGGTATCAAGATACTCTTATTTCTGTTCAATCATTAGGCAAGTGAGAACCTCAGAGCTACTCTGTGAATCACAGAATTGGGCATGTACTTCCTTTTTACAGAAAGTGGCAAGTTTAATTAAATTAAAGGAACTAGTTTCCTGGCAAAAAGTGAGGATCCCCTGCTATAGCCGCCTGTACATGTTTACATTGTATTTGAGTGTGGCAAATCTCAAGATACAAGTTTTAAATGTTAGTTAGTTTAAATATTACTATACAGTTGAATGCTTGAGAAATTTTGGGTTTCTATTTGTGAATTTGTACAAACATGTCTTGCCACACACAGATTTGACAGATTAAGATTTAGAGCAGAAGGATTTAGAATGACGGAGAACAGAGTGAATTAAACAGAGTTCACTGTAGAGCCATGATCTATTTTTGTAGACTTGATCTTGGATTGGTGTGTGTGTGCATGGCGGCCCATCTGTTATGAATGCAGACCCTCTTATGCAGTGCACGCCTTTGCCGATTTTGAATGGGCTGATGTCCAGTATGTCCCCATTTGTGTTGGTGAAGTCACATCAGGAGAATTCACACCAGCAGCTGTCCTCTGCTGATGCAAATGGACCTGTGATGGCCTGCCATTCATTCAGGATTTGTGTAGTTGCCAAATCTGATTGCTGTAAAGAGATGGGGAGGGGTTATCTTTTACTGACACCAGCCCCACCCCCACATACATGTCTTTTTCCTCCCTGTGACTCACTTTTTGCTGCCAGTGTACTGGAAGGCATCAGTAGTGGTGGAGTGGATGTTTTCTTTCAGATTTGAATTGTGGTGAGCTGGGTTTCCCTGAATGAGGGATATGCTACAACATTGAGTAGATGCTCAGTGCATCCAGAAGTTCATTTTTATTTGTTCGTCCACTATATATGTCTCTTATTGTAAGTTGCTACTCTCCAACTTCTTGCAAAACCGTTCACTTTCTGGCATTTATTCTAATCTGCTTTTGGTTTGTTTTTACAGATCTACAGAATGTCTAAGCGCCGTGCTTCTGAGAGAGGTGCAGGGGAGTCATCCGGCAGAGCCAGCAAGCTCCTTTGTCCTGGGATATCTGGCAACAATGCTAAGAGAGCTGGTCCCTTTGTCTTGGGTAAGAAACCTTCATTTATTTGTCTGGAAGTGTGCTCAAAATACTGCTCAGCTAGAGGTGCCACAAATGTGGACAAACTGTACCTTTTGGTCTGACAGTAACTGTTTACTTCTACCACCTCTCTGTTTGCTAGGCCCCCGACTGGGGAATTCTCCTGTGCAGAGCATAGTGCAATGTTTAGCTAGGAGAGATGGGACAGATGATTTTTACCAGCTAAAAGTAAGTTCTCTTCCTTTTTTTTCCTTCTACCTAGGACCACTAGCATGTGATATTTAAAAGGTAGTCAGTTGAAAACACAAGCTCCAGTGTCTCTAAGTCAGTGTGAACCTTTGACCTTCCTTAACAAGCCTTTTCCATTTTGTTCATTTATGACCTTATACAAAAGATTTGCCTAATCTAGAGAAAACATCTGACCGCTGCAGGCAGTCCACTGGCTTTATGAGGGGCTATTGGTTGATGAGAAGCAGTCTATGAAACTTTTGTCCCAGTAAGAATTTAATTTAAAGATGCAGTCCGGTCTAAGATTTAAAAGGTTTGCCCGTTCTCCAACAGAGACCTCTGTGTCTGTCTGAACGAAGCTTGAAGAACCTCTTATTCCTCTCACTAGCCGCTTTTATCAGGTCATCTGTGTTGTCTCAAGATCAAGATTCGGCCTGCTTTGTCATGCTAGGAAAGATAAGGATGTTGAGACGCTCAAGACACTTTAAAGCATAGACTTTTGGGGTCGTGTCCTCTGAGCTTCAGCTTCTTTCTTCAGATTCTGACCTTAGAGGAGCGAGTGGATGCAGCCGCAGAGACGCAGGAAGAAAGACAAGGCAAGATGCTGCTGCACACCGAATACTCACTGCTGTCTCTGCTCCATAACCAAGATGGAGTGGTCCACCACCATGGTCTCTTTCAGGTAGAAACAATGCAAATACATGAGTTGTATGCATGTTCTAGAGCTTACTTGGATCTGTTCCATGTTCTGAAATTATAATCTGTCAAATTTTATCATGAGCTTTCTTTGCATTTCAGTCCTAGTGTTTTCCCTTTTTGCAGCTGCTAGGATAATATTTCACCTACTGCAGAGTCTTATTCACCTCCCCCTGTGTATGTTTTTTTAGTGAAAACATTATTTGTACAAGAACATTTTACTGCACAACACTCCAAGTGACTCATCGGTTAGTTTAGTTTCTGTTTGAGCCAGGCGTTCTTCTCCCACTCTCTCATCTGCCTCACTGCCGTTGCCGCTCCTCCTCCTCCCCCAGTGGAGCAGGTCTTCACAATTGCATGGCTGAGCTGTGGGCATCATTCATTCAAGCATGCACTATTGATTGCATTATTATAGCTCCTCCCCAGAGGTGATTGTAAGCTATGGATCACTTCTGTAGGCCTGCAGAGGCACAGTCATCCCTCATCCTGTCCACATGCTAACAGTCCAACCGTAATGAAACCTGGATAGAGAGAATATATAATTTATGCTTTTATTAACATTCCATACCCATAAGAATATATTGGGTTGTTTCCGCCTTGTTTGGAGGCCTTATAGCTAAAGTGTAAGTGTGACTTGTGTTTATTTTAGTGATTGCTTGTTAAAAAGCCTGTTTTATTTTTCCTCCCCTTAATCTGCTTCTCAGGATCGCTCCTATGAGATTGTGGAGGACATGGAAGCTAATAAAGTGCGCAAGATGAAGAAGCGAATCTGTCTGGTGCTGGACTGCTTGTGTGCTCATGACTTCAGTGACAAGACAGTTGACCTCATCAACCTGCAACACTACGTCATCAAGGAGAAGAGGCTGAGCGAGCGCGAAGCCATTGTCATCTTTTATGACGTAGTGCGAGTGGTGGAAGCGCTGCATAAAGTGAGCAGGTTTACAGAAAACCACAACTTTTTTTTATTATTTTTTTTATTATTATTTTTTTAAATCATGTACTTTTTATATACTTTATATACTTTTTATATTAAAATCAGTATTAAGAGCTGTGCATCTCCTTAAGTGTTTCTTGTGTTTCTCTTTGCAGAAGAACATTGTGCACAGAGACTTGAAGCTTGGAAACATGGTGCTTAACAAAAGGTAGGATCTCACACCTCTGTTTTGGTTCTTCAGTCTACCTGCTGAGCTAAAAGAGCTAGAGGAGCTGAGGCTTTTTCATTGACATTCATTTGGCCTTCAGGCAGTGCCAGGGCAGGTGCTTATTCACCAAGAGAAGCCTGGCCTTGTTGACCTTCTCCAAGCACTGGGGAATAAGAGTGTGATTCAGCCCTGCGGTTGGAGTTTGGGAAGCCGGAGAGGGAGCCTCTTCCAGTGAAAATAAGGCAGCATGGAACGTGCCCTCGCTTTGTTCTCTGGAAGGGGGAGGAGTGGGAGGATTGTTGCACATAGAGGCAGGGGCATTTCAGGTCAAGAAGTTACATTTACTGCTGAATTACAAACTCTGTATGTTGTGTGTATTGGAAACATTTTTCAACCTGGACAGTTTTTTTTCTTTTTACTAAATTCCTTTTTGCTGGATTAATTATATATGCCATCTTGAGTGGAAAGTTCAGTGCGTTTATGCATCGCTAGTTGTTGGGGAAGGGCTTAAATTAGTATGCTGAATAATTAACATTTCTAAGTTCTAGCTGCTCACATTTGCAGGCATGTGTTAAGGTTACAAATGCATGAGGCTTGCACTAATGCTTCATCTAATCTTGGAACTCACCCTGCTGCACCATGTGAGCTTGACAGCCTGCACACAACGTGCAGTAGAGGGAGTTTCAACTGTCTTAACTTATCTAAGCATACTGAACCTTTACAGTTGACTGCAAGTTTTATGGCAGCTACCAACATATGTATGACATGATGAAGACATTGTTGCTGTTTGGGTGTATGACCTGATCTGCTGTATCTTTCTGTTGAGTAAGCTGTGTAGTGTATATAGGTCTCTTTTTTTTTTTTTTTTTCCTCCTTAGAGGGCATTTTCTTCCTCAGAAAAACAACAGAACCAATTATTATGTACAGTAGCTTCTGCAGGATACTTGGTCATGGTTTTACCTGAACTCTTAACAGTTTTGGCAGTGGTGTCTTTCCTGCAAGTGATATCTATCAAACACCACATAAAGAAAATAATAAAATATACAGTCTTATACATAAACACAGAAGCTTATGTGCAGTCCCCTACCATGATGAAAGGGAGTGCTCTGGTCTGGCTGGCTCAGTGGAGCAAGGGAGAAGAACACTCTGTCCCAGCTGGAGACAATACAGAGTGCTGCCAAAGGATCCATAGCTTAGAGCTGAGTCACACATGCAGACACGTCACCCTGGCAGGGCTCGCATTCTGCAGTTTTTCCACATACCTTTCTTGCCCTTTCGTCTTTTCAACCGGTTTCTTCCTATAAAACGTGTGTTTACTAAGAGCTTGGAACGGAAATGATCACACAGCTTCTTTCAACACCTTTCCATGAAGCTCTGATTGTCTGTGCAAGCAGCTCCGTAACAGATTCTTGCAGATGATGTAATTCACAGATTGCCTGCAATGTTTGGATGAAGGAACGTCTTACTGAATAGCGACTGAGGTCATTGTAATGAAGCTGATGAACTGAATATTGGGATTTAGTAGATTAATATGTATGCAGTGATTTGTAGCAAGTACAAACCAATGAAATATAAGGATCTCATATGAGAAATGATTCATGAGACTACTCATGGGGACAAACAGATATGATTAAACAGTTTAATGGAATTAAATGTCTATCTGAGCTAATGTAATGGTTTCCTTGACAGGTTTATTTACTGTCAAATGTCTACTTAACCAGGTAAAAATCTGCATTTCTTTAAATCCTGATTAGGGCCACTTTCATGTGTTCATGCCCTTAGTGTAAAAAAAGATCCACACACCTCTACAGAAATAGCAGTCATTGCTTCAGAGTGTAACATCTCTGTTAATGTTTTGTGCATGTTAGTCAGTTTAGAGTGACCAGTCCACACTGGAATTAGCTTTGTATTTTGCCTTTTAGAACCATACTCCATCCTTCAAAATCCCACCGTTTTATAATGGACCTGGTACATTTTGATGAATATTCAAATCAGATATATACCTTTTTGAAAGCCATACAGCTATAGTTCCAGTGTTTGTGGTGTGTGTTTGTAAGAGGGATAGCTCCTTGTTGTGCTGGATTCACCAACACCTTTCAAATAGCCTCCACCCATTCACACCTCTCTCACATCTTGCTGAGTACACACACTTTCTGTCACTGGGGTTCCTTAGTGCAGCTGCAAAGATACCACAGTGTTTGTGCTTTCTCACTCCCTGGGACTTCAGGTAGCAATGCAAAGAACAAAATGTGGAGTTGCCTTGTAATTATTTTTCTGTGGGACCTGGATGTACTTATGACGGTGGAAATACTGGAAAATCTGTCAAAGTGGCATCATTTTGCTGGTCCTCACAAGGAAAAGTCTTAGTTTTTACCAGACAAATATTTATATATTTAACAAAAACTAAAATCTTGCCTTTGGTCACTGAGGTTAGTGTTGGGGGTCATTTTAGATACAGTATAACTGAGCTACAATATTACTATTGTACAGTGGGTTTTTTTTTCTTTCATTTTGATTGGACATTGAAGCTGTTCCGCTCTCACTTGCTTTAACTTCAGTTCCTGTTTTTGCTGGCGTTGCTTAAACTAAGGAACTCCTTTTATTGTGATGTCGCATGAAAAGTCCTGTGTTGCTGTCAAATGGAGGCAGCTGTGTCAGGATTGCAGCCCAAAGACTTCCTCTTTCCATTTAAATCGTTATGCTTTTCCCATTAGGGGAGCTATATTTAGCTGCAGAGAAAGGCAAGGACTCTTCCGGTTTCCCTGATGTGTGCGGGAAGTGGAGATGAAGTGTTATTGGTTAGCATCCTGAGGGACCCTTGTGAGAAGAGCGAGTGTGCTTTATCAGCTAAAGAGCTGCAGGAGTGGCACAAGAGCAGCCCAGAGAACTGGGTTTAAGGATTTCTAAAACTAGGTGACTTAGGCCAAGCCAGTAGAAGAGAAGAAACTTTCGTACTGAGACGATTGCAGCCATAACTTTTCTGGCTAGCTCTGTCAGATATGCTTTTTTTCCCCAAAACAACTCTTGGATTAGTTGTGACCATATAGATTTCAGTTTGTGTTCTTGGACCAGTCCAACCTCTCTGGGGCTTAAGGAATTGTCTGAATTGTAGCCTCGTGGCTTTCGTGTTTCGCAAATGAAGTTGATACAGCTGTGATTTTGGCAAAGCTTGCCTTCAATGGAAGTCTGTTCCATAGCAACACCGTCTGTGAGCCGTTTGCTCCATGCACATTGACTTTGTGTGCATGTATTTGTGTGTGTGTTTGCCTAGCAGTGAAAATAGCTCCAATCTCTCCTCTTTACTGTGAAAAGTTAGTCATGCATGCTCTTGTGCTAAACCACAGGTTGACTCACTTGTTTGTCAAAGTACAGCCTCTGTGTGTACTGTCATGTTTAGTTCTGTTCTCAGTAAAGGCAGGGCATTGCCATTCTGCTGCATTCCATGGCACTTTGCCACCCACATCAGTTTTGCTGTGATGACACAGACGAAGATATCAAACATGTTCATGCAGAGACCAACAGAGCTCACCTAACAACGGTGGGGGTTCCTTTTAAAGTGGAACAAAAAATTGGAGCTTCAGCCTTGAAGATTTCCCTTCTTGCTGACTGAAGGTAAACAGTGCAGTCGTCAGGTAAAAATAAAGTTTATTAAGTAACCCCAGAAAACACAAGCTTATCGCTTCTTTAAAGCACTAAAGCAATCAATGGCCTTGCTAGACCAATGCTCCTTCTCAGTGCAACCTAAGCCTTGCCACCAAAACAAAACGTTTTGGCATTACTCTGAGTCAGGCTCGGGACATTTCTTATCTGTACACGTTGTTTTGAAGTTGCCAGTCAGTATATGATGCCACAGCTGGTTCCGACACACTTCTAGTTAAATATGCGTAATGCTTCTCTTGGGTCAGCTCATATGTTGGCTGTTTGTAACACGGCATGTGAGTTAATGTAGGTTAATGTTTACCTACCCATAATGGGTAGTTTTGTATGATGTTCGGTGCTGAATGCTGCTGCTTGAATTAAGTGTAAACCATTCCTGCAGTGCCTGTTATTGCGGTGATTTATAACCAACTGTTATTGTAGACTGTATACTACGGAAGTAGTTGTTCATTTGAGTTTGATGCTTTTACATGGGCTTCATGAGTAAAGTGCTTCCATGTATTATTTTATTTATCCCAAAGAGTAAAACAAGTGCTAACCCTGCCAAACACTGTTTCATTTCTCAGTATTTCCAGCCATTTTGGTCTTCCATTTCGACTTGACATAAGTGTTCTGTTGAATGTGTGTTTCTTGCAGGACCCATCGGATCACCATCACTAACTTCTGCCTTGGTAAGCATTTAGTGAGTGAGGAAGATCTACTGAAGGACCAGAGAGGCAGTCCGGCCTACATTAGCCCAGACGTCCTAAGTGGTGAGATGTTGTGCATGCATGTGTGTGAGAGTGCAACAGAGGCTATAACTATGACTCACCCTCCATGTCACCACTGTAATCAAAACTCATTAACTCAACCACCCACACCGCGTTGATCATGACAGCAGTCAGAATCAGGAAGGATGACTGAAGGTTGCATTTGCTAAGGTAGATTATTACCTGTTTTGTGTGCCGCGGAACTTCTGTATGCCTAAAAAACTTAGAATCAACAATCCCAGTTACTGTGTCCTTTTTTCAGGTATATTTAGAGGCCAGTTACTCTTGTAGGTATGTGTTGTTGAACTGGATTGGCTTAGTGTATGTTTGCTCTCCTCCCCTCACATAAAAACAAAGGGAACTGGACGTAGATCAGCAGAATGTGACAATAGAACAATGAAGCTCTGCCAGAATGAGTCATCAGCATGAGTCACACTAAGGGAAACTACTCCTCTCTCTCTCTCTCTGTCTCTCTCTCTCTCTCTCTCTCTCTCTCTCCCCCCGTCTGTCTCTGTTGTTTTTTCTTACTATTTATTTTTTTCCTTCTTTTTCACTAATTTCCATTTCTTTCTATTTCCGTTTCTTTCTTTCTTGGTTTCAGCTTTTTATATTCATATAATAGAGAAATGCAGATGCCCTCTGCACTCACTAGCCACTACAGTTCTGTAAAGGGCATACAGAAGGTGTTAGTTCTTGAGCTGTCATTAGCGGTGACTCATGAGCTTTTTAATTGTCTCTTCACGGTCATAAACAGTCAGTCATATGGTTAATGTTTTATAGCCCAGTTTTCCTCAAATGAAACATTATCCTTTTTGGGTTTTTTTGCAGTTTGTTTGGTGTGTTGGTTATTAAAATAAAAAGTAGGCTAGTAGTTTAGTTGTAGGACCAGTTGGTAGTTCACCTTTGTGCATGATTTTACATCCATTTCTGCAGTTTGTCTGACTATTTAAATGGCTATGTAAACAACATGCTCTGATTTGAGATCAAATTAAAGTCATTAGTGTTTTTTTCCCTTATTTTATGTAATTTGAAGTCATATAAACTCCTAAATAAATAATTTCCACCGAACAGTATTTTTTCCATAAAAATACTGCCCTTTGGGAACTTTTCTGATGAATTGCTAAAGGAGTATTTAGAAAGATATCTGGTTACTGAATGACCCATAAACATTCTTATTAACAAGTGTTCATTTTCTGCAGTTATTGCAGAATATGGATGATTATGTGCATATATATGTACTCTCTGTTCCACTTACTACATAGCTTTTGATTTGTAAGAGAATTATGGGTAATATTTGCACTTGGAGCTGTAGGGTAACTGTTGTGTGTTTTTGCTGCAGGTCGACCATACCGTGGGAAGCCCAGTGATATGTGGGCTCTTGGTGTGGTACTGTTCACCATGCTCTACGGCCAGTTCCCCTTCTATGACAGCATACCTCAAGAGCTATTCCGCAAGATCAAAGCTGCAGAGTACTCCATCCCAGAGTGAGTAACATTCACATCTCAGTTCTTTTATGCTTCCTTCATCAACTGGTTTGTGACATTAACTTAAATGGGACATCTATGGGCTATACAAAACATGTTCATGAAGATCTTTGCACAAAATCACTTCCACAAAGATATATCACCAGCTTTATACTTGACAGTTTTAGTCCCTTTCAAAACGAGCTGTTTCAGGGCTCTGTCACTTTCATGCAAATAAGCTGTTGTTGGCCACGCCCCACCCATCCCATGCTTACAAAACAAACAAGCTAGTTCATACTTAACTGTGATAGAAACAAGTCATTATTTGAAAGTACTTGCATCTCCCTCATCTGCTGACTTCTCACGGCCAGTAGGTACAGATCCCCCCATGACGCTAAAGTTAGCTCCTTATTCACAGCTCCTTATTCGAAACGATTGTTGCTGGGACATGGCCATCGAAATGATATGGAGCCATGCAGGGGGGCATAATCAACTAAACTAGTGCATGGGCTTTCAACAGATTTGGGGCGGTTCTATGCATATTGGACCAGTGTTGCATCCCAATGGGCTCGCCGTCCAAACAGCTCATTCTGAAAGGGCCTGAAACTGTGAAGAATAAAGCTGGTTATATCTCTTTTTGAGAGTGATTTTGTGCAAATAGCTTCATGAACATGTTTTGTATAACCCATAGACCTATTATAACTAAAGTTTTGCATAAAATATCCCCTTTAATTATGCATTTTAATGGTTGTGACCATGTTGGGGTGTGTGTGTACTCTTCTGCAGAGATGGGCGTGTGTCAGAGAGCACAGTGTGTTTGATCCGTAAGCTGTTAGTGCTGGATCCCCAGCAGAGGCTGACTGCGGCAGAGGTGCTGGAATCTCTCAGTGGCATCATTGCCTCCTGGTGAGTCCCTGCTCACTCCCTCCTGTCTGCATGCCACACTGCTCTCTGCAGAAATCCTGTTCCTTCTGCTACACCTCATTGGGTTGCATAATTTCCCTGGCATTTTAAAGCAGTAGTAACCGTTCTGTCCCCTCCCTTAATGCAACTAGGAGTAGATTAGTATTCAGTACCGTAATTGTTCGAATGTACATAAAGATTAGTGATTCATAGATCTGTGCTCATCAGTCTTTGACCTCTACTTTGCAGGCAATCTGTCTCGTCAGTGAGTGGCCCCCTGCAGGTGGTACCGGATATAGACGACCAGCTTAACCAGCCAGAGCATCTACAGGAGGTCAGTTCTCAGTTGCTTGGTGATTTCTTTTCAGCATTACATAAAGATTAAGGTGATTTCTGCTTGCAGATTTGTGCACCCCCACCCCGCCCCCCAGAGCTTTTGTTAATGCGGATGTTTCAGCTAAGCTGATCGTGAAGCATTTGTGTAAAGTACTGTATGGAATCAGTGCTCAGTCATTGGAGCCAGTGTTCTCAATAATATAAATCCAATTTTGCTAAATGTTATGTGATGCCTGCACCGTGCAACCCTTTATAAAGAAAAGGCCAGTGATTCTGTACTTGTGTAACATGTACATTATCAAGTATGGTGTTAATATGAAATAAAATAAAGCATTGATAAGATCATGAGTAATTCAAAAAAAATTCTTTTGATAATTTGCCGTTCTTTCTGTACAATCTTTACTAAAGAGCAAAATCTATTTTTTTTTTTTATATTCACAGTTCTTGAAGTTTCAAATTCCCAAATAAATGATGTACATGTGAAACAGGGTTCCAGATGTCTGAGTGTTGCAGATGTCTGTGTGAGTGAATCTAACTCTTTCTCGCTGCACTTCCCAGGTGAAAGTGACGGAGGAGTCATCTCAGTACGAGTTTGAGAACTACATGCGCCAGCAGCTGCTGCTGGCTGAGGAGAAGAACACTATCCACGAGACCAAGAACTTCCTGAGCAAGAGGCCCTTTGGCAATGTGCCGCCAGTTAGGCGCCTGGGCCATGATGCTCAGCCCGTTAGCCCACTGGACGCTGCCATACTGGCCCAACGCTTCCTCAGGAAGTAGAGCCATGGCAATGCCTGCAACCAGGAGCAGGTCACTGTGAGCAGGGTGCCCCATGGAACCGGCCCCGTGTGTGCCTGTGTGTGTTCGAGAGTGTTTGTGCGGGGAGATACATAACACATTTTTATCCCATCTGCTCCTCTCACTGGCTGAGGAAGTGGACTCTGGCATGAGCAGCACACAGAAACTATGGGGCCTGGACCCCAAACATACCCCCCTCACTCTGAGAGACATTATCAGCAATACCAGAACTGAATCATGTAGCAAATGGGCACACACACACACAAACACTCTTTTCTCATTCTCCTTTTCTATTCTCTCAGCACTTTCCATGGGAACATCTCAGATCACCTGACCTCCATTTGTTCCACTCTCCCTTTCCCCCCCTTCAGTCAGGCTCATCCATTTTGATCCTGTCTGCAACCATGACTGCAAATCTACCTCTTACCACCTCTGTTTCTGTTTCTCAGTCCGTTCAGAACTATGCTCTCGATTCTTTTGAAAACAAATATCCAAATATGGGGGTAGTGCCACAAGCACAGGCTTAAGAGCATTATTATTTTTGTGTCAAAACCAGCGATTAGTTTTGCCTCACAATCCGAATAAGCTTTTTCCCTCTTCTGTCAGAAAAGTAGCATTTTGCATAATATTCTGTTGAATGAATTTAAGTTGCTTAGTCTTGCCCGCTGTAACCTCAGTTTGAAGTCGTACTATGATACAAGGTCTCTGCATTCCTTCCTCCTTTGATTGAGCATTTACAGGCAGCTAGAGTTGTACAGCTGAAAGTCTATATGCCACGAATGGGATGGTCACCTCTTAACATCCTGCAGCCCAGTGAGGTACGATATGCTCTCCCTTATCCTCCCCTAAAGCGCAAGCAGACCTGGAAGTGTCTTTATTCTGTCTTATTTGACCCGAATGGGCATCGTCTCATACTGATTCCCTCCATCACCAAAAATGGGTCTTCTGGTGCTGACTGATTCTAGTGCTGGTGGTGCAGCAGACTGAGGGCTTTGGCCAGCGCTGTGAGTATAGCAGGATAGCCGGAGGGGAGTTGAGGCCATCAGGAAGCAGAATGGTTTAGGCTGTAGTCATGCGGAAGTATAAGCTCTGTTAAGCCCTGTAAGCACCTCCCTTAAGCTCTCGTTCGCTCCTGCAGTGACCCAGGCTGGCTTCCCAAGCCGCTCTCCCTTTTGAAACCAGCCGACGTTTTAAACTGATTGGTGTACACTGGTTTTGCGGTTCTGGTTTGCATATTAAGCACAGAGATCACTGCTGCCCATCAGGCAGGGTACAGGGGAACAGCCACTAAGAACTAAACCCAGGACGCAAACCCAAAGTCATTGTTGGCTGGGAATGTATAAACAGGCCTAATTCTCACCTTTCATTCTTGTTTTCTTTATGCATTGTGCACAAGAAGATTAATCCTTTTAATACAGTGGTCACCTCTGTATGTATTTTCTTCATCACTGTTGATGAGAATGTTGCAGGATGTATGTATTTATAACCTTGTTTAGACTGTTTTCCAATCCCATCCAAGCTACTTGTAAGAATCATAGCCACTCAGTTTATTGCCTTAGATTGAGATTGTCATTTCAGTGAGCAGTGAAATGTGTACCTTCGATGCTCCAGCATATCTTAGTAAACAGGTGGTTGTCTATCATCAGCCTGTGAACCTGCAACTTGGTTTGTTAGGTCCTGGCTGGTTCCGCTATTATGTTTTAATGTTAAAAACAAAAAAAAGAAACCCCAGTACTGTACTGGTCTCTGAGCTTTTCACCTGTACTTCTAATAGTTATTTCTGCTTTTGGCATTTTGAGGCTTAAGCAGCCTTTCAGGCAGCATGAGTGGATCTGCTTAACTTTTCTCTTTTCATTTTTAGTTTTTTTGGCTTTTTAAAATCTTTTCCTTCTTTTCCTTTGGGTGTTCATTTTTTATTTATTCACTGTGTATAATTGGTCTTGTTTTAATGTTATTTTGAACTCCCCCCTCTGTCCTCTTAAGGTGTGAAGTATCATGAGATCATCGCATAAGCCGACTCTAAAGCATTGCTGCGATTTTTCTCTTTTCCTCTTCCCTTGATCCCTAGTGAAGGGTTTGTCCTCCATTTTCCTTCTTTTCTTTTGAAATCTTGAGTAATTGTTGCCACAGTTCTGATGGTTTATTAAGCTACGTTAATAATGAGACTGACTTTGCATAGCTCTATTTTTAAGCAACCTAAATTATAACACACATTAGAATGACATTTAGAAACAATGTAGAATTTATCCTGCGAGTTTAATACAACACCGCACTCTGGCCAGTGTGTAAATACCATCTCGATGGCAAATAGTGTCTGTAGTGCAAAACGAGATGAGTAACTTGTCGCGTGATATTTTTATTTGTCTGCCATCATTGAAAGCATTAGTCTACTCCCACATCAATGTGAATATATTTTTTTGGCTATAAAGCAGTATTGTAATAGATGGCATGCATGTGAGCGAGCAAGTTTGTGTGTGTCTGCGAGAAAATTATCTGAGGGGCAAATGTAAGTACCAGATCCCCTCTCTCGAACGAGAACAAGCACGAGTGCCCCACCATGTGTTAGCAGCAGGGCAAGGTAGTTACCCCAGCACCATTTCCTCCTCATAAATCTGTAGGTTTACAAAATGACTATTGATGGTGTGCTTGTATAGTCGGTACCCTAACCTAGAGGAGCTACATTTAAGTCATTGTTGCTGTCGAATGCTCCCATATAAGTGTCTGAACAGAATTGCTCCCTGCATAGGCAGTTGTTTGTAGCGCCAAGCTGTATTCGCAGCATGAACCGTGTATGTTGTTGAGCTGTTTATACATTTGAACATACTTAATGCATGACTCAGACTTGCAAGAAGTGCCACAAGATCTCTTCAATTCACAGACCAGGTCATTTGGATGGGTGTTTGTGTTTATTAAAGATGAAATTCATAGTCCCATTGCACATACACACAAAAAAGAGAGAAGACTCATCTTAGCAGTGATCCTTTGGGTGATTTCATTTAGAAATCGGAGCAATTTTGATTTGGAAGTATGATTTTTCTTATCCTGTCGTTTAAACATTTGCATATTTTACTAACTGGAAACCTAAATTGGTGTAGAATGCGATGATGGTAAAATTAGTTGAAAGCCTAAAAGTTTGGTGTTGTAAGCTGCTTGGTTGGATAGATATCACAAAAAAAACTGGGAAAATGTACAGAGATAAAAGCAAATTTGTATAAAAGACATATTTTTGTACTTCATAAAATCTACATGCATGTCAGCAATAAACTTTGATATGGAAAATCCTAGTTTGCTCATTTATTGTCTTAAGTACTTTCGGAGGAGGGGTTCCTTCTGTCTGTTTGTTTATATGCACATACCACAGCTGGAATATAATACACATGTGGAATTGGATTCTCTATGCTGATATGGTAACACTTAACTCTCAGCCAGAAATGAAAATGTTTCGAGATAAGTGCATGTTGCTAGATTTGTGGAGTTGCAGAGACCACCATCAATCACCTTTTGAATCATACATTGCTAAACCGAATGAGAGCTGTTCAGTTGATCATTTTGCACTGTTTCTGGTTTATTGAATGATTTATTTTCACACGTGAGAGATAGGAGGAGTGGTTTGTAGCTTATTTTAAGGTCAATTCTGCCCTCTAGTGGAGCAATGATGAAAGTATAATATTGCAGAGGCGGACACTTGAACTTTATTACAAACAAACCTGATTTTATAGTTGTACAAATATGCAACAGGACTGTTAAAGGAAGCATATTGTTCCCTCTACAGGCATAGTACTGTTAAAAATGTCTTCATTGGGCTAATAAGAGGAGAAAATAAAGCTAAGCCAGGGCGATCATATCCTGTACAATAGTATTAGTTCACTAATATTTCCAGTTTTCGGTGGAGTGCTCGTCTCCACTTACTGGCTGAAAGTTCATAAGCAGTTGTAATTGACATATTTAAAAATAAAGGTTCTTACTGGGTTCTTGGCTTTGATTTATGGTTTAAAGGGGAAAAAATGAGTTGGTTTTGAACCTGTACATATGGAGGTTCTCTAAACAATAGAAATTACATTTACAGTCACTTGTACAGCATGTTTACAAAAGGTTTGAAATATTTACATAACAGTAAGTGGTTTTCTATGGTATGTGTCAGTGCTGACTTTTTTTAGCTCTTTTGTATCCAGACGACGGGAGTAATTCTGTGGTGGGGTTTCCAAGTAAAGGCGTCTGAATGCTGAAGGCTGCAATGGTGGAGAAAATAGAGATGTAAAGGGCCCTGTGCTGTTATTCCTGTACAACAGAAGAGAACAGAGAAGCTTTTACAGTTGCAGAGAAAGCTCCACATACACGGCCTTCATGGCTGAGGAACAGTGCTGATCTTGAATATGGCTCTCCGTGCTGTTTTAAGACCCTGTGCTGCTTAATTAAAGAATTAAATGTCCACAAATTTTCCCCAATTCCCAATGACAGTCACTAAACAGTGAATATTAAGTACATTTGGTATCTGCATCAATACTACCTGCATTTTACCTGTATTCCAGATTTAAGAGCTTTTTCCATACATATATCCAGGACAACATATAGTGAAATAATGATCTGGCCAGCTCCTAGATTCTGCAAGAAAGAGCATAATACTATAAAATGCTGTAAAATAAGAAGTAATAATTAACAAAAGTATGGTGCAAAGATGGATTTAAAAAATGACTTGGGTGGTGTAACATAGAATGGATAACGGTAGTAGTTGACCTTAAAGTGAAATCTGCATGTCCATGTTTAGAAACCTGGGGGAAGAAACTGGTAAGTACTGGTGTGTGTATTGTAGGAAATTTTCCTGTTCTGGGTTTTAGTGCTTTAGTAAGCAGCATTGTGGAAGACTAGAGAATGCATGATCCCTCTAAAAAGGTTGGTAAGGCACTTCACCAACATTCTCACTCTTAATTTGAGAAAGTTTGTTGTTACCCCTCATCTTAAGTGCATCAACAAGGGCAGAAGGCTTACAGTTGATTTCTAGTTCTCTAGAACACATTTGTTCCAAAACATAATTGTAAAGGTGCTAATACTGTAAGTTCTGTATTAACAGCTTAATACTATTATTTACTACCTAGGAGTTCTGTTTGTGGAGAAACCACTGATTAGAATAGTGGACTGCTAACTAAACAGGAACTTCAGAATCTCATAGATCTAGTGGGGATGATTACTACATCCCACTAAATGGATAAGTTAACTTTTTACCGTTCTTTCAAAGCTGTCTATAATCACGTTATTCTCTTTTTTTAATGTTTACACTAAAAGGCATCCTCAGAGGCCTGTCCTTAGAGGGAAGTACAGGCATCATGATATGCTGTTCTTAATAGTGACAGACCTGTGCGTTTTGACTGGCAACTACCTTGATATTCAGTTGTATGGGCCACAAATCAGCCCTTCAAACAAAACAATGGCTTAAAATTAGAGCCATCTTGAGATTAATCTAGATTAAAATGCGCCCCCACCCCCCAAACTGATTCCAATGCCTGTTTTTATAGTGTAAACCATAAATATGCCTCCAAATGTTCTCCCAGATCACTTTAATTTGATTTGGAACTCAGTTTAATACATTACCCTTAAAGAA
>JBBPCW010000006.1:12497666-12510617 GCA_037974425.1 Phenacogrammus interruptus
TTATCCCTGAAAGCATACTAACTCTAACCCCCACACCAGTGTCACTCAAGGCACCTCCCTTATCTGTCTGCTGTGCTGGTAGTTAACATTCTCTGTGGATTTTGGTGGGCCAAAGGGCAATCCTTCTCCTTTAACTGCTCGTGTAAATTCTTACCAGAAACGCTTAACCTGCCATCATACAAACACAGACATACATCAGCAAACACACACCAATATGCACACAAGATGTGTGTTATTACATATTAAAAGCTCCTGCTATGACCTGATAGACTAAAGATGGCACCAGCAGAGACCCTGACATGTGTACAGTCTCGTTTGACTCCAAACTGTCTGTTTCTCAGTGTGTGTGTTGCCCTAAGGAGGATGAAAGACCACTTCTTGACAACATATGATTGATTTAGTGGGACCTTGGACCCTGACCCTCCACTTCCCCCAAGCCTGAGGGATGTTTCTGAGGCTGAAGGAGTCTCTGCTTTCTGACACGTCCCAAACATTCTTTCTTAGGCTCCCTATTTCCATCACAACTCTGTGTCTAGATTAGAAAATCTGATTTATATACTCTATATGCATATCTCTATGCACAGGGCCGAGCTAATGACATGCACCCACCCATGAGGAAAACAGAGCACATGTTTTTACAATGTACTGTAATATGAAGTTCTGCATAATAGATCCAGTATGTTACCATGCATCTGTGGGGGCCCACATCCTTAGTGGGCAATCTATAGATGATCTCTGAATGAGATCATGCTCTATCTATGAAGCTTGAGAACAGGGATCACCTGGAGGTTACCTTGCTCTTGCACTCATGCTTCAAGATCTTACACAGACTGAAAGTAACTCTGTTAATGCTCTCATAGCTGTTAGCACTGTGTGTATATACAAAAAGTGCATAAGAAAATAGTTATATAGTTGATGGAAAAAGTTTAAAATAGTCGAGGTCTTATTTAGTATTTGGATAACAAATCTCCACAGGGCTGTAAAAACAGGAATTATGAGGGGATCCAAGACTTCTATAGTAGGGTGAACTATGACTGATGACTTGATATGTTTAGCAATCCCCATGGAAAGAGAGGTGGGTGGAGTGCATATGTGTTCTCATGAGTTTGGATGGAATTATGGTCTTGGAGCAGTCATGGCTGGATAGGGCTGAAGATATTGGAGTATGAGTTGAATGATGAGGCACATGGTGGTTAGGCACATGGGCCTCATGGGATAATGTTTCTCCTAAAGATGAGGAGAAACACAGAATACACACAGGCGCTCTGTCTCCTACCATACAGACACACACACCTGGGCCATATTAACCTTTAACCCTACAACTCAACCTTTATCTCAATGATCATCTTCTATAGCCACAACAGTGCTACTACTACCACCACAGTGTAAGATCACTGGCAAGTGGACCTTATGCTGCATTTACATCACAACCCTGCAAAGCAATTTTCGGCATCCTTTGATTTCTGTAGAGGCAGACGGCACAGAGAGCGATACAAGTTGAGACTTCCTGGACTTCAGAAGCATTCTTTGGATTGTTGAAATGTGGTGGAGGGCATTTTCTCATGTGTCACATCTGTATCCAAATTAAACACTGTTTTGAGAAGACAGTAGTCAAACAAATACATTATATGATGTAAAATATCATGTTCATGTTTTGATAAACAAATGAGAATTGCTCTCTCCATTCTCACAATAGCAACAGTTATTTAAAAAATGCTTCAACTATTCATGAACTCCAGTATTCACTCAACATTTCAAGCATTCATTTAACATTTTAAAGCCAGAGTTGGAAGGTAATTCCATAACAATGTTTCACTGTTTACTTATTTATTCATTTATTGGCCAGTATACTATATAGAATGTCATTGCTAGCATAAACGTCTTTCTGTTATAGTGTTGATGGAATTGTGCACTTTAATTGTGTTATCTAAACATGAAGCCAAATATAGAGCTATTTGATATTTGACTATAATAGCCTGGAGGATTTGATTAAAGGAAATGAAATTCAACTTGGAGAACAAGAGGCAAAATTCCAAAGGTTTGTGTAAGTAAAACCACACTTTAAGTATTTGAGAACTACATGAAATAATGAGGTTGTAGTGGTTGAGCGTCTGTTCACCCAGCTGGCATGCAGCTTCATGGTCATCTCCACTTTGTGTGTAGGGTCAAGGACCTGATGGAAGCCACATGTCTGACTTGGTTCCAAGTGAAATATCACCCTTACAAAAGAGCCACTGGCAGAGCACGCACCAGGGGAACAAGTGCAAACACTAAGCGCAGTGTGATCTGTAGGCTCTCCAGTAGTGGCAGTAGTAGCAAGGCAGAAAGGCCCTTCTCTTTGAAATGCCTCACAAGGTCCAGGGCAGTAAAAGAGCTCAAATGAAAATCATGCAGCAAATGCTTTAGCCATGGATACTGAATGCTTTTGCAGGCATGACAGCCCGTGACTCCGCTCCAGAAATGTGTCTGAGTTTATCGGGTGGAAAGTAACCCTCAGCACCTCGGAGGTTTCAGCGAAAAGCTTGAACTTCCATTAAGTCTCTACTTTCTTTTTCGACTTCTGGACTCGATTGGTGTTCAGGTGATCCTAACTGGCTTGTGTGAGGCATCAGAGACTACATCCTGGCATACATTCTGTCCTGTCAGCATTTCTGCCAGATGTTTTGGCTGAAAAAAGGCATTTATGGGAAAAACAGAAAAATACAAGACAGGTTGGAATACTCTGGGACCAAACAGTAATGATAAACAAAGTGCTCTTTTTACACAGATTCTTTCATGATATATTTTCTTGGAAATAAACCTTCCCAGTTTTCACTACATTGGCTGCATTTTAGGTGTCCAGAGTTAAGCTGGCGCTACTGGTCGCACTTGACAGCAATTTGAGTCGGGAATGTGGAAATTGGATAAAAAATGAATTTGATTTAATATTTAAAAGACACATCGGCTATCAGATGCTGTTCCAAGAATGCTTTAAGTGTTGAACTCACTAGGCCAAGAACATTTCTAAAGTGGTGATCTTCAAGGTGATTTTTTTAGGTGTCAGACATATCCACTTGCTTCTCTTGGCGGGGAGCGTCCGCTAAGAATGAAGAAAAGCTAGTCAGCTTATGTTTTTTCCTAAGCCACTAAGTCACTTCCATTCATCTACTCTTATTATGTTTTGCAATGCGTTTTGAGAGTTATGTGGTCATATTGTTCATGAATTATTTGTCCCTGGTGCTCAAGCTCCTGTAGAAGAGAAGCTACTGTCCTGTGGTTTCCAAAGGGGAGGCTCTCTCACTTTTTATGGCTTACAAATCATCTGCTCAAATTCCATATGCGTTAGAGCGGGCAACTGAGGATCCCATGATTTAAAGAACAGTGAATAAAAGACAAATGCAATTGGGGAAACTCTTGACTTGTTTTGAGTTTTAGACAGAAGTAAATCCGGTGGAAGGAAATGCTATTGTGGTCTTCTTATTGTGGATAGGAACAGAAATATCACCTGATATGACAGACCCTGGACTTCCCCTGCCGCTCCTCCTTTCAAACACAAAACAAACAACCCCAACATCCAAAATAGAGACTGGCCTTTTCCCAGCCTCATGTGGGGTTTGTCTTGGCAGGAAATCGAACAGTGATAGTGTCCCGGGCTCCGCTGGTCAGACGTTTTACATGTTTTCCTGGTTTGCATTTAAATATAGTTGGGAAATAATCTTTTCTACAGTTTACTTCTCTGATATCTGACATGTCAGTGTCCATGAACATTAGTGAGTGAACTCATTATAGCTGACTCACCAGTAGTGAATGTACATATAGCTTATCTTTGAGAAGCAAAATGGTGCATCAAAAGACAAAAACCACAGCAAGCAGAACTTTTGTCAAAGTTTGTGGCAACATCTGCTGTGGGCAAGAAAATGAGGTCATATCCAGAAAAATGCATGACTTTATTTGAGTCACAGAGCTGAAGGTTGGACAGCAGGGGGTCTGTTAATAATTTCCTCCCCAAGGAAAAAACAAAACACAAACAATACAAGAAGGCAGGTTAATGAGTGTTTACATAGGCTTTAAACAAGTCTCCCACTGCCATTATCTTCCATTAACAGAGGACTGAGCACTGACCAGGATTAGGCGCTACAATATTACCTGGATTAATAGGGCTATCAATGTAGAATGAGCCCCCTGTCTCTCTTAAGGAAAGCTGATTATAATAATAGAAAAGCCAGGGACTCAAATGGGGACACATGTGTTATTAGTAAATGCTGGATGGGAGTTTGTGCTGAAAAACAGGCATCCAGAGCCATCGCAACCAACTCCGCATCGCAATCATTTCCACAGTAAAACATTCTCATTTGATACTTTTAACAACAAGGAACAAAATATCCTATGTGCATCAAATCTATCTTGTACATTTTTACTATTGCAGTGGTCCCCAACCTTTATTTCATCACGGACCAGTTTAATATCAGAAACTATGTTTACGGCCCGGCCTTTAAGGAGTGGCAGATAAATATATGTGTACGTATTTATACAAATAAGTGATGCACATAAAAATGGGGATATTTTAAATATATAATAATGGGGGTATCTTTAAAATATAATAATAAACGCAAATACAATGTGTACTCGCAGCTTTATTAACAGCATTTTCATAACAACAAGCCAACATCATTACACGGGTAACATCCACGGTTTTTTTTCTGTGCAGCCCGCGGACCGGTACCACATGACCCGCGGCCCGAGGTTTGGGGACCACTGTACTATACAATTGTCATGTTGTCAAAATCTTTTGGCTTCTTTTTTTTATATTTTACACCATTTAAAAGGCAAATGTCCCTTTATTTCACAGAAATGGACCGACACAATTGATTAAAATTAAATACTACCTAATAAAATGTTAATAGAATAAGTAAATAAATGGAGTTACAATTTCTGCATTTATAACAGCAATGAGATGTTTTTTTATGACAGTGGTTTTGCAGTTTAGTTGCTGTAGTAAATTAAATGGATGGAAGTCCCATGATAGGATGTTCTTGGATAATTTTTTGGCTCTTCTAGCAATGCCATAGTTCTCTCTTTCCTATGTATTGTCATGGGGAGACGCACCACTGTGGTGACCTCTGGCTCAGGCTTCAACACTGTGATCTGGACCAAAGGGCCTGCCAGGAGGCTGCCAGATTCAAATCTGCATAAGACAATGAAAGAGCTCTGCTGAACCATCTTATCCCGGGAGCCCTGAAAGAAAATTCCCACTTTAATACATACTTCAGAGAACTTCTATGGTTTGTGATTCTGTCCAGGTTTCTGGTAACTGGGCAGCACTTCAGAAGGCCTGTGTTGAAATGCATCTATGACTGAGCCAAAGTAGCAACACTCTGAGAGACACTAACATTGATTCCATGAGTTAAAGCATACTCAGTATGAAAATCTCTGTTTACTGTAAGCTTTGTATGTGATCTAGAATATGCATTGAATCCTAATTTTATATTCAGATGCCTGGGGCAAAATAATGTGCTAGAGCCTATAACAGGCTCATTCTGAATCACTGGTGTAAGTTTACTCAGGCTTATCCTGACCTCCTGTGTCCACAGCGCCTGTCATTTGTTTGGACTGCAGGTGCCTCACTGGATTTGAATGTGATGTGGTCTGACATCTGTGTGTGTATGTTTGCTCTTATCTTTGATCAGCCAAAGAACTGAGCCAATCACACGCTAGAGGGGCAAATCCACAGAGTGCGAAAGGCCAACAAAACCTTCCAATGTATCACAAACATTCTCTGAGGGCTCATATTTGAACGGTAAGGCAGTGGGCTGTATTTGATCATTTTTCTCACTGACTTTGACATTTGATATATGTCGTAAAAATAATATCGCATATTAAATGGTCTTGATCCTTATTCCTTTTAAACAAAAATCCATACTTTAACATGATTACATGGAATCAATAAATATATTTTTATAATGACTATGTTTTTTTTTAGTGAACACACAAGTGTCTCTCTCTTACTACTTACAGCAGTGCTGTTATGAGCATTGGGAACAATAGTGAGTGAGAAAGGCCAAAGGCAGCAGGAAGCTCTATGTATGGACGCTGATGGACTGGGGAGGTGGGTGGTGGGCAAAGGAAGTCTGGTAAGGCCTAGCTAGGAGAGTCCTTGATATCCTCCTATCAAAGGCTTAGCCAGCAAAAGCACATGACTTGAGGCTGCTGTATTTTCCTGTGACGCACTCTCCCAGCAGCATTCTCAGATTGGAAGCAGGATTCCCACCATAGAGCTGGGAAAGGAACTGGGACATGTTGACTCCATTAAGCAAAACCCGTGTCCAACCACTCACCCACTCATGCTACATGAAGGAGTGGCTTTTTCTCTCTTTCTCAAGTAGGAAACTTGAGCCTTCTTAGCAAGTTTACAGTAAGATGGATACTGAGTCATTGTCTGGACACAACTGATTAAAACACAATGGACACAGACAGTACTTCCAGAGACATGTCACTGAGGCTGAGCCATCTGATTGCCTGCAAAGATAAAGACTCATCCGGCAAACAAGAACCTTTCTGCCAGACTCCAGTCACCGTTAATGCAGATTTATAGGGGAAACAAGCTTCCTTGGCTACTGGTGAAAGTGACCCAGTGACCTCACAAAAAACTCCCATGTGCCGGCTGCTCTGTAGAACCATGCAGTGAGAGACATCAGAACCGAGTTACTTTTGTCTCCAAATGGCTGATCCCCTACTTCCACACCCACAAACATATGGGGAGGTGTTTCAGTGTATAACAGAATGTACTATGTGGCTGTTTTGACCCTCGTAAACAGTTAAATAAGCCTGTTCAAGGGAGGAGCTACTTCAAATGTGGGAATATATTTTTGAGTGTTGTTGCTTATGTTTGGTTGCCATGTACATGACATCTGCAGTGAATATGTTGAATTCCCGGATCCATCAGAATCACAGATATGTGAAAATAAAGATATTAGATATTACATAGAAAATTATGACAATGTAGAACAATGGATGCTTCTTTCTGATCTTTATGTTTTGTCTCAACAGGTGTGAAAAGTCAGGTCTAAGCCAGGATGGATGTCAAGAGGAAAGAGATGGACCTTTTGAGTAACAGCATTGCTGCTTACGCTCACATAAAAGGTTAATACTTTTAAAATACAAAACAATTATACAAAATAAGAAAAGACAATTTGTATGAATGCATTGGTTATTTATTCATTGGCCAGTGTTATTACATATTTCACAAAAAATGTTTGCTCAGCTGTATGTATATGGTTTTACCTTCCAGCAAATCCAGAGAGTTTTGGTCTGTACTTCGTCATTGGTGTGTGCTTCGGCCTGGTGCTCACTTTATGCCTGCTGGTCATCCGCATCTCATGCAAGCCTCAGACCAAGACTGCACCCTCTACTCCAGAGAAAAAACAGCTGAAGGACTTTAGTGAGGATGAGGAGGATGAAAACAGTGAGGAGGATGAAGAGGATGAGGATGAGGAAGATGCAGGGGACATGGAGGAGCCTATCCCGCCCAGCACTACAGAGATCCCGATGAATAACCTCCACAGTACATCAGACGGGAACGTGAACGTGTTCACCTCAGCGGAGGAGCTGGAGCGAGCGCAGAGGCTGGAGGAAAGGGAGAGGATCATCAGGGAGATCTGGAGAAATGGACAACCAGACATACTGGGTACAGGGACTGGCACCATTGGAAGGGTGCATTACTATTAGCCCTCAGTATTACTGACTGTGGTCTTAAGCCAAACCTAGTGGCTTAGAACAAGATTTTGAAGAACAAAGTCATTTTGGAAGGCGCACTCAATGTCAAACAACCTCTTAGGAAGGTGCACTTTTTTTAAACCTTGGACCAATGTAACTCCAGTGCCCTGGTCCACAAGTACAACTGTGGCATGCACACTGCACGGGAGCCGGTGC
This sequence comes from Phenacogrammus interruptus, assembly GCA_037974425.1. Lineage (NCBI taxonomy): Eukaryota > Metazoa > Chordata > Actinopteri > Characiformes > Alestidae > Phenacogrammus > Phenacogrammus interruptus. The sequence continues at coordinate 12,505,575 of JBBPCW010000006.1, forward strand.
TATATGTTGCATTGTGAACTGCACAGATGTTAGGGGGTGTTCGTGGAAATTGCTGTTTTTGTAGCCATATGAAAAGCACAGAGTCGCACTCCCCCTCAGGTTCATTCAGGCTTGAAGGTCGGGTTGACTGTATTGTACAATGATGTTGTTTGTGGTTTGTAGATGATTCCAAGACTGTGCTCAGTCATTTGCACTTTTCCACTATTTCATCAGAATCCTGTTCTTCTTTCTTTAATATACAAACTGTGCCTTTGAACTTTCCTTTTAGTGTAAAAGTGCTGAACAAATGAAAGTGCTGCATAAAAGTCAAATGAAGAAGTATATAAATAATTTCTTCTATATTCCAGCCACTTCACACCTCCAAAGCACTAACATTAGTCATTTAACACTCTGTTTTATACTGTTGACTTCATATGATTGTGACAGTTCAGTATGAATTTTTCATTAAAGACCAGATGCTTTAGTAAATTTTTCAGGCAGGTCATTTCATTATGAATGGACCAACACACACTCAAGTACAGAGCAGTAATTAGATTTTGACAAGCTAACAAAAGATAAGATTGAAAAAAAAAAGCCTCACAAAACATGCAGGACCTGAAAACAGCTGTGTTGCAGGGTTGACGGAGCATCACCAGGGAAGATTGGGAACATCTGGAGTTGTTTAAAGGTCTATGGGTGTACAATTTTAAACTTAACTTTACGAATTGGTCCAATTGCCAGTGGCCTTCTCTTATGGGCTATAAAAGGACTGTGACTCCTACAAAGTTCACCAAAAAGAGTGAATACTTTCAAATTAAATCTAATATAGCCAATACTCATTTGTTGCTGGAGTACACAACTACTCCAACAAACGATCACTGTCATACTTCTTAAGCACTTATGAACATTTTTAAGAACCTGAAAATGACCACTTGGACTGTTTACAGTGCTTCTTTGAAACCTGTCTTTTGCTTGAGTCCTACTGTATCCTGTACCCCCGTTGACATAATACCCCATTCAGTCCTTTCTGTCTGACTGTACCTTAAACTGACTACAAAGTAAATCATTTTGAATCTGGTTTTCTGGTCTTAGTTAATTACTTTTATATGAGACTCTAAGTCAATGTCCCTGTCTCAATTAATAGGTACACAGATGTAGTTCATTCAGTTATTTCTCTTCTATTGTGATATTGTCAAAGACCAGACAAGCTTGACAGAATTATGTCTCTACATTCTTGGCAGGAGAAATTTGTTAAATAGCTGCAGTCATTACTGAAAAATAATGTTGGTGAATTAAACCTGAGAGCTGTACTTTGATTGCTGGGGAGAATTTGACCTCCTTAAAGTGAACCATCAGTTGTATGTGCATTGAAATTCAAAGAATGTGTATTTGTTTATTTCCTGTGAGTTGGTGGTTGTAAAAATAGCCTATTTCCATTTCTTAGTCAGAGGCTGGTGCGTTTTAATGAGCACATGTTCTCCAGATGCAGTCCTTGGGTCAAAGCGAAACTCATTTCGGGCCAAACAACTCGCAACCCATCGCACTGAATCAGCTGAAGGCTTCTTCCTCTGATTGCACAGTAGTGCAGATGATTTTTCTATGCCTGAAATGTATTCAACTACATGCAAAAATTGCTAATGAGTTTATTCTTGACAATCTGATATGAGGCAAATCATCTTGTGTCACATGATAACACCTTCTAAAGGCCTGGGAAATGAACTGTAAGGTCTGAGTGACAGTGAAATAGATGTCTATTATGAATTGTGTTGCAGCCGTACACCGTTCCAGGCGGTTGCTAGTAAACTATGGTTCCATCGCTTTGTGAAAAGGTTCAGTTTGATATCCTGAAAAGCAAGACATGTTCTATCAAGCTGAAGGTGCAGCCTTGGATATGGAGAGGACCCTGAGGGCCCATGTGATTCATGAATGTCCTTTGATTTGGGTTACTATTTTGAACAAAAGGTGACGGGTCAATCGCTTGAAAAGCACCACATGTTCAAGTATTCATTTGGTTTAAAGTCTATACTTAGAGTGATACTCATGCAATTGAAATATGATGCAAACATTTAGTTCAATATTTTTATGAGTAAATAAAAATAAAACCTCATTGTTACTCTCCATTACTCCGTAAATACAGACAGTTGGCATATGCTACCCCCTTGAGGTCAACATGAAGCATTGCAGCAAATACTAAGGACTGAGACCTTGCTAAATAACTCCGCTTTGGACAAACAGAAAAATAAAATTGTCATTAGAGCATAAACATTAATGGCTTTAATTACATAATACACAATACATGTATTATAAATTTATTCAAATTTGTTCCAATACACATATTCGACCATACTGCATGTACATAATTATCTTAATGAAAAGCTAAAATTAGAAAAAATATATTTAATCGCATTTCATTGCATTTTCATTTCAAATGGACAGTAAAACTCCAACACAGTCAATGATAGAGTGGGTTTGGAAAACCAACAGTGTAAAGAATATTTCTAGTTTGAAGCATTCCTTTCAAAGTCTATGGAAAGGTGTAACCTCTGTTATCAACTCCAGGTGAGACTGGAATGCTAAAGCATTTGTGAAACTGAAAGAAGCCAAAAAAAAAAAAAAAAGACCCGGAAAAGAGTTTGCATCTGAATAGCCTCAGTTTTAGCAACGTAAGCGTGATGATGCTTTAAATCTCCCAGTCCAAAACAATACATCCCAATAAATAAAAACTTGTCATATCCAAAAAGTAGCCTATAAGGTAATGGACCAAAACATATGGGATACAATGTAAAATGTAGATCTATATTTTTTATTTTTGTCTTTGGCCATTTCCTGTTTCCCTGAGGTATAAATATGAAGTTACCGGTAAAATCCCTTTTGAAAAACCAAAGAGCTGCTAACATTCAGTACTAGAGTAAAGTTAGGGATCTGCACAGATTCGGAAATGTTCATTTAAAAAAAAAGTCAGATATTAAAAACATCTGATGGAATAGATAAAAAATTGGCAAGAAGAGGACAAATGATTATACTGCCTACACGTGCAGAAAGGAGGATCCCTAGCAACCCAAAGATCACAGTTTTAGAATTGCATAGTTTAGTTTAACTTTGGGGGTTTGCATTTTTTAAAGCCACTTTCCGACACCACCTCCCTGATCAGAAATGTTTCACGTTAAATGAAAGAACCCCTTCTGAAGAGCAAGCCATAACATGCAGCCCCTGAGCCTTGCAAAATGCCACAATAAATTAAACTATGGACACAATTGTCACATTTAGCAAAAAAAAAAAAAAAGAAAAAAAAAGAAAAAGAAAATAACCTGGTGCCCACTGTCAAATGTGGTGGTAGGTGATTTCTGCTGTCAGAGGTCCAGGGTGTATTGTGGTCTATTTGTCTGCTGAAATGTAGCTCTGGCTGAACCAGCAACATTTAGCGACATAAGGACCCCAAACATTCACATTCCCACTGGACTAAACCCCAGAAATAATGTTAAGTTTATTCATTTGTTTAAGCCCAAAATAGCTTTATATAATGAGAAGGTGACTAAATACATATATTATACTTTTAAACTTAGTATTATATATGTATATATTTATGTGATATATATTAAAAATATAATAATTAATAACTACACCTATTATAGTGGGAGTGAAAACATCTAGCAGAAAACGAAGGTACTCAAACTGTATATTCACAATACTACTTTAAAAACACCACACGGTTACTTCGAAATCACTTTTCTTTTCATAATACCAGATGGGTCAGATTAGAGGATATCTATCTACTTATTCTTTGTTCCATTATATGCAGTCCCAAGCACAAAATGCTAGAGGGTGCATGTAATAATCTCCAATTAATGGCAGTGGTTTTAGCTAAAAGCATTAAACTATGGCTGCAGTGTTGATTTTTTTCTGTTAAATGCTTGCCTTTGCCAAATGTCATTTTTAGGAACCCAATTCACAGTTTCTTTTCTCTTGAGTGCCCTCTAGTGTCAGATCAACCTAAAATAGGGCACTCTTCCTCTCTAAATATTGTCTGGTAATGCATGTAGTCTGGACTAAAATAACTTAAAATGTAACACTGGTTCAGTTGCCCTTCAGTGTGTGCGCCATTATTAAAGTGTGCCACCGTCATTACAACTGCTCCTCAGCCTGACACATCACTACACATTCAATTTAAACAGCATAAATAAGCTAATGCATCTACTACCCAGATTTGATAAGAACTAACTTAATTATCAAAGAAAACTTTAAGTGGGTTTATCAGATGGCAATGCAGCCCTGAACAGTGAAAACCTCAGAACCACGTAACATAAAAATGCCACAGAATAAAGTAACTTTAAAAAGTGAAAGTGAAAGGTCATACGTGAACACCATACCACACAGTGTGAACACCACGAAATTCCTCCTCTGAATTTTAACCCATTCACCAAGTGAAGCAGTGAGCAGCCAGGAACACAGTGCATGGGGAGCAGTATGGGGACGGAATCTTGCTCAAGAGTACTAGGCTACCAGATGCCCCGTTTCGAGAAAAGAAAAATAATAAAATCAAAAGTTCATTCAAATTCAATATAAAGCAGATTTTCCCTCTGCAGACCAGTGCCATTTTAAATAAAAGCAAAAGTCTGCAGTTATACTTTTAAGTTTGGGTCACTGAGTGTGGGATTAGTCAGTGTCTTCTAGACTCTGTGTGTGAGAGTGTTAGCATGTCAGTCTCCTCACACACTCTGTGTCATGTCCTCTCCATACCCAGGGCTGCCTCAGCACCCCAGAGGGACCAGTAACACAAAGAACAACAACATTCTTAAAAGAGACAGAGTCCAAATCGAGTCCTCCGTGGTTACTTCTGTTTCCTCAGAGCTTGTACCTCATCCTGCAAAAAAGTTATTCTATCAGACATGGGACCAAATTTAAAAGTAAATGTTTATGCTGATTTTTAAAGCTCAAGGCAAATATTTTTTATGTGCCATATCCCCTCCTATAAAAAAGGAACCTTTTATATATATATATATATATATAGAATAGATAACATTTTACATGGCATTCAGGAGACACACACACACACACACACACACA
>JBBPCW010000006.1:12510717-12529235 GCA_037974425.1 Phenacogrammus interruptus
GTCTCTGTCTGTCTCTGTCTGTCTCTGTCTGTCTCTGTCTGTCTCTGTCTGTCTCTGTCTGTCTCTGTCTGTCTCTGATATGGAATATATCACGACAGACAGACAGAGACAGACAAAGAGAAAGAGGACTCCAATAGGTCCTTCTAGAAAATAAAGTAGTAAATAAACAATTCAGCACGTCGCAGAGGGAGGGGCATAGCAGAAAAGTTAATCACTTAAATCTCTCCCAGTGTCTGACCTTGTTAATAAGGGTGACGACCTCTCCTTTCTTTAGGCTCAGCTCATCCTCAGCACAGGGGACATAATCAAACATGACCTGACAGCATTCTTTCACTATCAGACAAGAGGAATAGGAATGGTTAGTGTTTTGTTGACCAACATTGTGCCTATACAGTAAAAGAATGCCTTCCTATAGATTTGTGGTGTGTTAATTACTGGGAACAGAGAAAAAACAAGGACAGCAACACATGCATTTGGACCAGGAAGAGAACTACTATGATTCATTCTTTGACCTATACCTTATCACGTGAAAGCATTACTCATTTAGCTCTATGATTTCAGTTCCCATAACTGCGGGTAAGCAAGACATAAACTTCCTGGAAGTATGTGACAGTTCAGGTTGCCACCCTCATGGTATGCAGTGTTCAGAACTTTTAGGACCTGGTGTCTTATACTCATCAGCTCTCACATATTTTGCTAACACCCTACTAACTGTTCAAAATAGGCCTGTGATCTAAATAGGCTTTTTCTGGCATTACTACAAAGAGTTACCTCTCACACCTCTATGGTGAAGTCATCAGAACAGGCTGAGCAGCATTTGAATTCTTTAATGGTTATTTTGTCTCGTTTTGAAATTTCAAAGAACTTGCCTGAGGTTCTCACCGTTTGTTTTTTTTCGTATACTTGCTCTCTGCTGCTGTATTCCCTGTGTAAAAACAGAGGTAAATTAGACCTGATGCGATATTACAGCTCTCTCTGCTCTATAATGTGGAACAGTCTGTGCCGGCCTACCTCTCTAGTGAAGGTGGTATCGGAGAGTTTAGGCCGACTCTTGCCTTCATTCAGTTTGCTATCTGCAAAACATGGATTAGATCAGAGTGAAACAATGTGATTCTTAATGCATTAGAAATTATTATATTAATGTGGAAGGAACCATCATGAATGAAAATCAGTGAAGTCCAATATTTCAAAATATAATTGCTGACAAACCTTTTGGAAAGACAAATATTTCCTTTACAAAGTTTGATGGGAAAGCTCCTATTTTGTCATTTTTCTTCCCCATCCACCATCCATCTTCAATCTGCGACCAGAATTGAATCAGTCAGGAAAAAAATTCAAAAACATACAGAGACTGAGATCCAGAAATAACAAATATGAAGAGCAAGTAAGAATGCAAGAACATCGCCACACAAAAAAGCTGGTGCTAAAAGTCAGTCCTCAAGTATAACCACTATTGCACAGCTGTACCAACTAAACTCTCAGGCCATGCGATATTTACACATGCTCAGTTGTAGGCTTTTGCATTTCTAATTCATGGTGCAGACTGACTTCAGCTAAATACAGAAAACAGGTCAACTAAGGCATGATGGATAATGTACATTACAATGATTTTCAGAGAAACTTTCTGCTCACTACCTCTCTGATGATCTCTATAGTCTCTCCAATAACCAGCTCCAGCTCGTCCACATGCCCCGGCGTGTAGGCATAAGTGACTTCACATTTCCTACATGGTTCTTTCAATGACATCTTCGCTGGAGTGCAAAAACATGCAGAAAGCACAAGTAAAAAAACTTGCTAGTGAAAGTCTAAGAGTTGAAGCAAACATTCACGCGAAGAAAAAAAAACATCCCTCCAGTCAAATGGCGTCAGGGTCACATGCGTCTTTTTAAAGTGTATTTATAGTCTTCTTTCTGCACTTATAATTAGCACTTGGCCCTTGAGACAGGAAGTGGTCTGTGTGGATGAATAAGTCTTTCATTACTTGGTTCTGTTTACCATGCTGTCCAAGGCACGTGTTTTTTCAGCAGCTGAAGACTTATAAGCTTCTCGAGTTTGTTATTTCTGAGCTTGTTTAATGGACATTTTGGTTTTGAACATTGGAGCACCACGCATGGAAGGAGCACATACATTTTCGCATGCTACGCGGCTCTCTCTTGCTGTCTCCCATCAAGTGGACAGGCACTTCCTGCATGGACAAGAAACAAAGAGATTAGGAAGGAATTCACAAAGAAGCTGACCATGATGTGAAAAATTGGCCTTCTGGAAACCCAGACATGAGGAATTTTGAGGATACCAAAGGAAGATCGCACCTTGACAAAGTTGGAGGGGAAAATGCCTCTTCTTCCCCGGAGATCTCCCTCCAGCCAGCCCTCCTCGCTGGCCACCCTTACGTTCTTCACAACATCACCTGCCTTCACTGTTAACTCATCTCCCATCGTCCCCTCAAAGTCGATCAGCACCAGCACCTCTGAAAAGGACAAAAATAGAGGAGAAGAGGGATTAAGCTCACAGTGATTTTTGGTGTCTTTTAGTGCAGTTTACTGTACAGACAATTTACTGTTTTGATGTCATGATAAAGTACATTGTGGGACTATTTTCTGATTTGTGGGTGAAATAAACATTTGGAAAAGGAGAGAAACTCTGAGATGGATGCAACCCCTCTAAACGCAAGTGGTCATTTAACACAGAGAAAGTGTTATGACAACCTGACGTCAGCAAAAATGTCAATCTGACTTCATGAGAATGGACAATTTTTAGAAGTACTTTTAATGTCTTATTCTGGATTATGTCAGTTATCATGAAGAGCTTTCTTGGGTGTCATGAAGCCTTAGAGGTTATAGTCATGTTCAATATAGGACTGCACCCCCACAGAAGACATTTTTTTCCTACACATCTCACCATTGTTAATTAGTCTGTCTAGTATAAACTGGTCCTGTTACTTGGCAGTGGATTTACACTGACATGCTATTACACATTTCACATCAAAATGTTAGATGTAGATCATCTTAAGATGAGGAACCCAATCTATGAACATGTTCAGCAGAGATCTGTAAGGCGATGTGTTTCAACAAGCCAGAAGGAATGCGGTATGCAAGATATGACTCCGGGTGGAATTGACTGCGCTTACTGAAATCTTCACTGAACTCTTGCTATAGTCTTTCAGTTTAGCAGATTTACTAACAACCCTATTGTACAGCTTCTTATCTTCTGGTGATCCCCATCTTACTTGCGTCACAAGAATGAAAACATTTAGTCACTCCAACTTGAGTCACTTGGAGGAAGGGAAGTAGTCTTTCACCGACATAGAACTGGATGATTTTGTATTTTAGACCATTTATTGAAATGAATCTTCAGAGAATGTAAAGGTTTCACACCAGTTAAAGAATTTTCCTCAAAACATGCATCCAAGCCAAGAACTATGTAGAAACTTTTATTTTTAAGAGTGTGTAGGGAATTACTTGATGTACTTGATGTACATGTAATTTAATTGAAACAAAATCTGTAAGGAATTATGTATTTTCCCCTAACAGACTAGTTTTTAAAAAGAAGAACACTGACCCAGGTAAATATTATAATCACTGTGTAACACCGATCAACAAAATCTAAAATGACAAAATCCAGAATTCAGAAAATACTATAAAGTACTCAGTAGTCGAAGTTTATAGTACCATACTGACTCACTACAATCCCACTGTCTGACAATCACACTCAGGTATGATAATGTAACACAATATTCATTCAGAAGCACTGGCACAATACACACTTGCGATAGATGTCCGATCAAGTGAAAACTAAACCCAGCAAGCAGAGAATTCCTGCAGAAAACATGTTGGCACTGGCGACTACAAATCTTAAGAGACTCACCCATTGCTGCTTAAAGCTGTGCTCAGTCCTCTTCAATTCCAAAGCCAGAAGTCTCTCTCCGGCTGACAAACTCCTGGTGCTTAAAGTGCTGGCAGAATTAACGCTCTTGCTCCAGATACAGAAACAGAAAAGCCTGCCCGGGCCCTCCTTCGTCAATTATTAACACTCAGAAACTCTTCCTTACTAGTCATGACAAGCTGCAAAACCTCAGACGCGGTATATATATGCGTACGTGTATTTAACACAGAGAGAGAGCGAGAGAGAGAGAGAGAGAGAGAGAAACAGGTGAAACAGGTTTGTGTTGGAATGAGAGTCCAGATAGAGCCTTGCACTGTAGCTAAATGACAAGACCTAAAAAGGACATTAACCCATTTAATCCCAATGGTAACAGTTGTTGCCGGTTTTTTTTTTAATTTTATTTTGGAAGCTCTTAAAGTGTTGTTTTGGCTTTGGGCAGCTAATGCAAGTTAAAAATATTAAAAAGAGGTTGTCTCCCATAAATTGTATCAATGTCATGTAGTGAATGGAGACATGACCACGCCCCTTTATATCCAGCCTGCACCTCTGGAAAGAGATGTCTGCCTCAAACCTGTATAAGAGGAAGTTCGTAAAATACCTTAAATAACATATATTACTAAAATATTTTGAACACATATTAACTAAAGGGTTTACTACTAATATTTAATGATAATTATATGCCTGCATGCATCTTTTCACCGTAAGAAGAATAAATGTAAGCAACAATTGTTGCCGCTAGCATAATACATAGTCATAGTGCTAGTTATACTACCTCTCAAAGGTTTTGTCGGTTTATCCTAATTATCTTTTGTTTATCTTTTTTTTCTACACAACTTAAAACTATCAGAAGTCAGGCCAGGGGGTGTTCCATGAGATCTTGGTGGGAAGAGCTGGGACACTGCGGTGGGATCCGCCCTGCTTGGGGACGGGCCTTGGGGTCTTGGATCTTTTCAGTGCATGGATGGCCCTCCACCAGGGGGCCCTGCGCCGTGTGAGTGGTCGCAGAGGGTCTAGGGGTTCCCTACCCATTCCCTACACATGTACCACATAGTGGGAGTAAATAGGTCAAAATATTCATTTCACCAAGAAATGAAAAAATTCAAACATATTGTGTGTTAGGGAAGTCTAAGGAGTAAAATGCATGCACTTATTTTGCAGGGAAAAATTTGGGATTAAACGGGTTAAGATACAGAAACCCTCAGGCGATAATTCAATCCATGTCGACATGCTGTCATGTGAGCGATTGTGTATGTGTTGTTTTCCGGATCACCCCAGGGTGAGAGTTGCCTTTTCATGGATTGCATGATTTTTTTTGAAAGCAGCAAAAGCTTAGCATGTATTCAAGTGGAGCATAAAAGTCATTCAAGCTTTTAAAGTAGGAGTGCCAAGATCTGGTCGTTGATGTATTTTGTCTGGGGACACACCTGTCTTGGCTCACCTGTTACCGTTTTGCTGGCTTTAGTGAGTGTTTGAGAAGAGGACCCAACAAATTATGCTTGGCACTGGAACTTCAGAAGTGCATTTAGACACCCTTACTTTCAAGCTGTTAAACTGTATGTATCAAAAAGATCAATTGCTAAAAAAAAAAAAAAGTAAGAACAAACGAATTATGTTGTTTGGGACCAAAACATCTAGCCTAATACACTTAGGCTGTACATTGTTAGGATTTAGCTAATTTCATTAGACTTAATTTACATAATGTAGTGAAATTAGCTTAATTACACCCACTAGTACTGATCCAGGAAAGACATTTAATGTTCCCAAAGCAATGTTCATTTTCAGAATCCTTTCCTCAGAATAAAGTGGACATCCTACAGTGTTAAATGCCCTGCTGTGATTTATATTTACATTTATAGCATTTATCAGATGCTTTTATCCAAAGCGACTTCCATTCCCTACCTACAGGGCAGTCTCCCTGGAGCAACTTGGGGTTAAGGGTCTTGCTCAGGGACCCAGTGATGGTGCTGAAGGTAGGATTCGAACCTGTGACCTCTTGGTCCAGAGGCAAGTATCCTACCCACTAAGCTACCTCCAATGATTCTAACATTCAAAATAATTGAGGCCAACACTAAAGCTTTATCTGACCAGCCTAGTAGCTATATTAGCTAATAGGTACACTGTATGTATAAAAGTATTCATTTTGTAGAGTATTTATGAAGTCAAGCACTGATGTTAGATGGGCCAGTCAAGTTCTTCCTCACTAAAGCCATCCAACCATTTCTTTATGCAGACTGTTGTGCGCACTAAGGGCATGGTGGAAGAGAAAAGGGCTTTCCCACACGGTGTCCACAAATTTGGAAGCATGGCATTTGTTATGCAATGTCTTCAATGGAAGTAAGGGGCCTAGCCTAAACTCTGTAAAACAAGTGTATCTTAATGTGGTGCCAGAGACATATTTTTAAGATAAGCACACACAACAGTTAGTGGACAACTTCCCAACAAAAACACAAAAGTAAATACACAAGGCACAATTTCAGCTACTCAGCAGCTAAGTATTCGCGCTGCAGGCTAAAATAAGATTTCCTCTCAAATTAACAAGTCTCACATGCAAAATGTCAAACACAAAGTGTGACTATGGCAGGGTTTTTCTAAATATTATTTTAATCTGCAATGCATCTAACTGGATAAACACATCACTCGTCTGAAGTGCACCGCAACTTTTTATATTGTTACCATAATGCAAATTAAACACATTTTGTTGACAGAAAGAAAACAAAACAGCTCCCCCTTCGTGTGCAACAATAAAAATGGTCAAAGTAGTGACTATTATAGAGAAACTAGAATTCTGATACCCGAGACATACAGAGGGACACTGTGACAGACACTAATAAACATTTCTTATGGCAAAAGCACAGACAGAAGCTGAATTAATTGTGCTTATTTTATCCTGAAGCTTAAATGCTACACTTGATGCACACTCTGCTAATTCATTTATTTAGAGAGAGAAACATCAGCCATGAAAGGCTGTCCATTTAAAAGTTGCTTGCTTATTTGTGCATTTCCAGTCACGCACTTGAATGTGACACACTGTATTTACAATTTCCTTTTTTAAACCACACCTCGTGTCTCATGTTTGACCTCCATTATTCTTTGGCCAGGCAAACAAGCAAAGTGGAGATTCTACACCCCTTAACAAACTTCTGGTCATAAATTTGGAGACAAATCAATAAAATAAAACCTAGTATGTGCAAAAAACAGTTTTATTCTCAATTGAAACATGTTTTAGGAATACATCTGTAAACTGAAATATGTGTAACAAGCATAACAACACAGTGCAAACAGAACAAGCAAATAAAACCATCCGTGTATGTTGTGTTGATGTACTTCTTTTTTCTATTTCTCAGTATATTCTTTTCAGTAAAAACAATATAAAGTTTTACTGAGACTCCACTTGAGCCTATATTTGAAAACAAAACATAAACAAAGAACATAAACAAAGAAAAGCTATTCCAAAAGAAAATGATTTTATACATTTTAAATGATCGTCATCTGGAAACAGTGACGTGACAACCAAAGGATTACACGTTTTACAAAAATGCCAGGCCTGTGAAAAGATTAGACACATACTGTCCACAACTGCAAGGCCTGAATGAGTTCTATTATGCTTCAAGATCATTTTATATTCCCAAACCTCACCATAACAGAGTGCATACTCTTTAGTGGGTGTTATGTACTGTTTCGGTTACTGATTGTGGTGGCAGTACCACAAATGGGCCACCCAGTTTCAGTGATTCCTTACCGGGGCGTTGACACATCCTTGTCCTTGGTAAAATCCTTTATGAATCCAGTTCAGAAATGTACTTAGCAAGCAGGCATTGTAGCTGTTGACTGGGTGGGTCTACAATAGACAGAGTAGATCAGTTTCCTTCAACAACACAGTCAGTCAGAGGGACATAAACTTCTACCAGCAGTAGTTTGGTCCCATGGTAAGACCGAGTCATTCATATAAGTAAGCCCTTTCTTTTCCCATTTACTCACTCATTACTTGACATCTTTACACCACATTAGAACAATTAGAAATGACAAAATAGCAATTAAAACTATTACATATCCTATGCAAATGCACTGCACTGACACAAAAACCTGCATATGCTTAGTAGACATTGGAAGCATCAATATGTAAGTGTCTCCTGAGGATATTTGAGGAATATCCATGACAGCAATAAACCCAATGCAAAAGAAGACAGTGATAAACATACAATTTTGTTTAAAGTGATTTTGACTTTTGTGACAGATCCACGACAATCTTTGATTGAGCTAGACTTCCGTTCAATTATGAAACACCAGTGAGACCTGCCTTAAAAGCAACATTGAATCTTAACATCTGAGCAAATCATTTAATTAAATCCAGGCATAAAAACACCTGTTGCAACCTTCTTCCCTTAAAATGCCATTATCAGTAGGTACATTTCATATCTGTCAGTATAACATTGGGGGGGCGTTCCCACGGCATAGTAAATGAGTGCAAAAATCACCTAATACTCTACTTCAAACTGAAGAATAAGATAATGATGAAGAAAAAGTGCTAGTTTATAAAAGGTATTAAAGTAATAAATGCTTCTAATGGTCTTTAATCAGGTAGACCACATCACAAACCTGACTATGTACAAAAGTATTACACACTTGCTAAAAGCAAGTGAGTTGGATGTATTATGATACCCTGGTCCTGTCCACCGGTGCGGGGTAGGTTGGTGAGTCATGTCCACCCAGGGTCAGAGAGTGGAGGAAAGCTGGTGGTTAATCTTCACTACCACCTGTTGCATGGAACTCATACACTGTTCTGCCCTTTATGGTTCTGCACTGTGTTGTTGCCTGGCTGCTCACCATCTGCACCAGTGGCTTGGAACTTGCCATAGCTCCAGTTAGCGCTAGAGTTGTTTGTGGTGATGGAACTGGTGGGCCTTCGCAGGATAAAACGGCCCTTTACACGAGGGACACTAGTGTGGCCACGCCCTCTGGGCTCTGCCCACTTCCTCTCGCCCTCTCCATCCTTTTTGTCTTGCTACAATAAAGAAGAGACACAAAAATATGCACAAATCAGTTGTGATCAATCCACACTTTTCTTAAATCAAGGAATGCGTAGAGCATTGCAGGTTTAGCATGGTTGGAATGGTGCGGTGTAATCAACTAAATGGGTGCTAATCACTTGCAATATCCTATAAATTACTTGCAATATCTTATGTGCAATAGCCTTCATGTGCAATATTACTACTTAGGTCAATATGGCTTTTTTTTTTATTATTTATATTCTCTAATAAATGCAATAGGTACCATTTGTGATGTCACAACCTACCAGGTAGTATTTCCTGCAGCTGGTTCTGTCCTCTGGGTCCCAATCTTCATTCTTGGGATTTACTTGCCGAAAAGCATCACAGGTCCCATTGGTATTATTTCCAAGGGTATTTACTCTGTTCCACCCTCTACCTCGTATTCTGAACTGCTGCAAAACGTGTACACGTTTCCATAAGCATCAACAGCACAAATACCAAGCACTTTGCCCTTGAAGAACACCAATGCATTAGTGCTGACTTACAAATCCTCCACGTGCCTGACTCCTCTCCACAGGCCCAAGACATTCTCTAAGCTGGGCCTGACTGAAACCCTCCTCAATGGACTCATCCTCTTCCTCATGAATAAGGGAGGAGGAAGATGAGGAAGAAGAGTGAGAACGTTCTCGTTTTTTCTTGCTTTTTCTGAAGGATGAAAGAGAACTTTGATGAACAGCCAGTGATTTTAAAAGTAGTTAAAAAAGGATTGGTCATTTCATAGATGTGAGTGTAAAGCAAAGCATGAATAAAACATTTATACATGTTTATACATTTTCTTTTAATTGTTTGTGGGGAAAAATCAGGTACTCAATTATTTTTTGGTCACTTCCCATTTAACATAAAATATGGTGCACAACTTACTTTGACTTTTTGTGGTGCTTGGAGGATATTTCATTTGATCTCTCGACTCCTGACTCATTAGATTCCCCCAGTTCTCTTTTCCCTTCCTGTTTGTCATTTTTTTCTCCACTTAGGTACTTTTTACGCTGCTCAATATCCAATCGAAGGTCCACTGTATCGCCTTTCAACTGTTTACCATCAACCTGTGTTGAGGAGACAGAAAGATGTTGTGGCCAGACTACAGATTAGTGCTGTGCTCCAGTGTCCTGTTAAAAAATCATATGGGATTGGTCCATGACACAAGACTCCACAAATGATTTAGTCATGCAAGTTGTCCTTTGAACCTATATGGCACCAATAGAGAGCTTTTATTGAACAAGGGTCTTTAGTAGTACACCTATACATGAAAAAAAACCTAAAGGTTCATCATCCATTCACTTTGCTTTCCACAGCTTAAAACAGTATTGAGACAATATAGAGAACAAGCATCGGCAGGACGTGAAAGAACAAATTACCACAGCACAAATACTTTCATTGGTGCAGATGAAAGTATGTTACGCTTTTGTCTGGCTTGGTGTGCTCTTTTCAGGCTTTGAAGAAGAATACTTACTATGAAGTTTGATAAGAGTCCTTTGATTGGCTTTGACATGGGAGCAACTGGTCACTTCCATTTATGAGCTCTCATTTCTTGACTCAACTGCCTTGAGAAGGCTTGTACCCACAGTAAATCATAACCATCAATTGTTGTGGGGCAATATACAACAGAATAAACTTAATGTGCCTCTTTTCACATGTCACTTGCATTTAGCAGCAAGCATATGTCTCTCTTGCAAGAGAAAAGCAGGGGCTTAGAGAGAGAGAGAGGGGATGCTAAAGATGCTCTGGCTGGCTCATTCTCGCAGCATTCTTTTCCAAAACACGTCATATTTCAAAATGTTCTGTCACCTTGAAGCTGCTATCCATGGAGCCTTTCAACTCATCAAACAGGAGAGAGTGCCTCTTAAAAGCACTGGGAGAAACATCAATTCTCCTGCGGAAACAAAGATCAAAGAGAGAAAGAAGTTTTTGGAACTTGCTCCAAGGACTTAGAGGCTATTTAATGTGGATGTGGAACTCTCAGATGAAGTTTCTGAATTGAAATGAGTCAAGACATAAAAGAAGGTGCACCACATTTGGTATACCTATGTATCTCTGGACTCTTTCTTTGCTTCATGATTTCTTTCTCAGCAGCTAGTCTTTGGTACATGGAAAATCGATCATTTAGAGTCATTCCAGAGGAAGGGAAATATTGAGCTGTGAGGAGGAAAAACAACAGGATATCTTTGGTTATTTATAAATAAAAGCAAATTAGATTAAAATTAAATCAAAAGAAATATAAACACTAGGGCTGGCCTGAATCTAATATAATTTGCTCCAAAATTAAATACACATGTGAGTCACTTTAAAAAAATATTATGGCCCTGTCCTCTGCACATCTGTCATTTGTTTGGATATTCTTTATTTTCTTTATGCATTTGCTTCTTTATTCATTAGTTAATTAATTTTATGATCCAAGTATTATTAACAGTACTTAAAATATATCATTATTAAAACACTTTTCAGCAGAAGCAATTCATTTTCATTGTGGTGCCTTTACTGTTACAAAATAATCTGCAAAATATTTTACAAAACCAGCAAATTATATTTATTTAATTTACTAAAATTCATAATGTGGTGAATATGTGTTGTTGGGCTGAATGGAGAGTGATAATCTCTTTCACAAAAACATGTTCACAAAAATGTTGCTGGGCAGCTCCTATTGTCTTTAGCTCACCAGAAATCTGCGTCACACAAACACACAAACACCTCAGCTGGTCTGAAACAGGGGCACGAGTTGTTCCTGTTCCTATATATGTCTTTTTAAATACTATTAGTCAATAAAGATGTTAAACTAGAATTATATTTTTTTATCCACAACGGAACAAATAATATTTATATAAGAAAACAGCACTGTTTGTTGTTGGCAGCAAACAGTGTTTTCTTTCACTGCCATAACTATCATCTACCCCAAAGACTAATAGCAGCCTACAATGAACCCCAAGTATCTTTATACTTGAGATCAAACTTGTGCTTTCATACCAACCTTACTGTTCATTCTGCACTTTTCTTATCACCCAGTAACCGGATGTAAAAGAATCCAATTAATTGGAAATATGTTTTACGACATGTTTTATTTCTTGGCAGCTCTGCTCTTTTAGCTTCATCAGCTACTTGAAGAGTGGTGCAGTTTGTTGGCCAATGCAACTGCAATATGGTGCAGTTTAGGCTACAGATTTTGTGACTCAAAAAAATAAAGCTTTAGAATACTAAAGATAGATTTCAATTTTCAGGCCAATTTAACCCACAAACTTTACTAAAATAATTGTTGACACTTTATTTTCCAAAGGTTTTGATCTTCCTGTTCAGAGCTGATGAGGAGGTTAAGTGTAGAGTTTACATGTCAAGTGGATCACACATATAGCACATTGTAAGAATCTGAATCTGGCAACGAGTGCTGCACAATATATCGCAAATTTACCATCATCGCAATATCAACATGCGCAATATACATATCGCGAAAAACTGAACTGCAATAAATGGTGTTTTTCTAAAGCTCTTCACCCAGTGCTACAGAGAAGAGGGCAAAAATCGCTATAAATTATGTTTACATTGATTTAAGATTTAAAATTATAAAAAAATATATTTTTCAACAATGTTAAAGTAAATTCTTTAAAAAACATGTTGGAATGGAAACACTTTTAAAAAAAAAGGTTTTACTAACTTATCACATGTGATATCACCATCGCAACACTCAACAACATTATCACATATCACATGTTTTCCTAATATCGTGCAGCCCTACTGGCAACCAGAATTATAGAGCTGAGAGTGATTCAAGTCACCTGTAATATGATGGACGATGGCAACAACATGCTGAGCAAAGAGCTCCGAGGGACTCCGGCGCATATTATTACAGGGCAGGTGCTGGAAGATTGAGTGAAATTCCTGTTCGTTTTCAGGATGCACAAGATCCATTGCATTCCTCCAGTCATTAGACAAGACAGAGGATCTGTAAGGCAAAACAAACAATAGTTACAGGGTAGTGTTAGCATAAGTTGTAAAAACCAAACACATTAATCAAAACATCTAAGATGGACTTCCAAGGTAGAGTGAATGTTCAACTACTGGAACAAATTGATGGCAGTGGAGTGTATATGAGGTGAATGACGTTAAGAACAGAGAAGAAGCTAGATTTCACAGGACCCTGGTGCTTAGTTACACGAATTCACTTGTTGGTCAGGGGTGTCAAACTCCGGTCTGCACAGTTTGATGGTTCTCCTACTCAAACACATTCACTAAACCTGACAATTAACTGGCAATGTGAAGCAGGTGTTTCTGAGCAGGGAAATCAGCAAAGTGTGCTGGACCACGGCCCTCCAGGACTGGAGTTCGAGACCTGTGGTCTAGATCATCTAGTTTGTTCTTCAATACTTTATATCATAACATATGTTCAACCAAATTTACATTACTAAAATCCATGTAATGTGATTAATATCACATCTAATCTTTTATATGCTGCCAGTCAAAGAGGATGTTGTGCTCCATTGGGATAGGTGCTCCATTTGACAGACAACACATGTTTCTCTGCTTAATAGGAGACTTGGCCAGCTCTACTAGATGCAACTATTAAAGGCACAGCTATGCTTCATTTTAGCTACTCATGGCTTCTCTGCATGTCCTCTGATTGCTTGGAGCAATAGTTTTGCAGATCTTTATAAATTACTGCTTAACAACCACAAGATTCAACACCATTACTATAATGAGATGTGACATTCGAAGCAAACTGAACAGTATCTATTGGCCGTACCTGTTTCTACCACCTTCTCAAGATAAACCAAAAGTCACTGTGTTCGTTGTTGAATTACTAATTTGCACAAATAGTCAAGAAGGTTATTCTAGCAGGGATATTCATGCTCTGTGGATATAGCTTTTACCCATTCAGACACAGTGTGTACACAGAGTTTGCTTAGCCTCTGTATGAGCACATACATGTGAATGGGGTCAGAACATATTTACCTTGCCATGTCATCACTATGGGAATCCACTCTCAGATTAAACTCTGTCCCTTTTTTCCCAGAAGACCTGGGAGGGGACTCATCAATCATATTCAAGAACATCTCTTGCTCTCGGTTCTCAGAGCTTCTTCGAGCAGAAGAGGTGTACATGGGAGAGGGATTCAGTGTCGATTTCTCCTTTTGTTTCACCTTTGAGAGTCTCTCGGGGGAGAGGTCCCTGAACTTATGTGCAAGCATCTCCCTCTTAGACAGAGCAGCCAATAAACTTGCAGCTCTCTCCTGCTTCCGGCTTAGCAGAAAAGCCTTAAGCTCATCATCCCATGCTATATCCTCCAGCCTGCTGACATGCTCTTCAAGCATTTCACGAGTAGACTGGGCCACTCTGCTTTTGCGCTTGGGAGCGGCATTCTCCACATCCCTCATCTGTAAACGGGGCTCTATTTGTTCATTCTCTTCTTCCTCTCCGTCTTCATAGAGGAGCTGTGGCCTGTTTAAGAAACTACTAGATGGTATGTCAGCCTTAACACTGACATCATGTTTATATTTCTCACTTTCCCTTTTGTGATTGTGGTCTGTAGGCCTAGATACCCCGAGGCTAGAGGGATGATCAAAGACATCCTCAGATTTGTTGCTCTTTTTTTCTCCTGGTGCTTCCCCATTGCTTGGCATCTTCTGAATGCCATTCTCTACAGCAGCCTGCTTTTTACTCTTCTGTTCCTCCAAGAACCTAATCAGTGACATAGAGAGAGGCAGGTGGTTAATTGTGCTTGCATTACTTCAAAACACTGTTTGCAACCTTTGAACCTTTGAGGTTAAAGGCATGTTTTCAACATACAGCGTGATACAAACAAGTCTATACTTGTATGTTTGAAATGAGAGTCTAATTATGACACACTAGGGAGGGAACCCAGTTGTACAGTATACAAATGAAATGCCGTAGTCAGACACCCTTCAGACAGTCCATTTACACCTACAGTGAAAACCTGGCAATACTGTCTTTATTACATTAATGTCAGCATCTCTATTCTAACCTATCAGGAGCCAACAGTATTGTGAATGCCAAGGTTTTTAGATTTTAGGTATTTATGTTTTTTTTTTAAGAAACGGGTTTTTGAAAGAATTACACTGTGTACCTTAAATGCCTCACCATAACTACTCTCCTAAATCTAAATCCAGCAGAAAAGCTTTACTCTTACAGGAAACCCACAAGGGCCCGGTAATGTGTTATTTTCATTCATACTGACACAAATAACAGGCCTAAGAACAAAACAATTCTCCTGATGTATGTATCAGTCTTGCAGGAAAAGTTTCTAAGGCAGTTTCTTGATATAGCATTTCTTACCACAACATAAGTTTCAGTTGGACTTATAAACGTTTGCTATCCCTATGACAATAACTTACTTTTTAAATGCAATGGAGATGGCTACAGTATCCTCATCTTGCAGGTCAACATCTGAAAAAAGCCCAAAGCTTGAGAAAACTGTTGTTGGGCTTTTCTTTGATGGACTGTTGGTAGAAGGTGCTGAGGCAGGAGTCTGCCAGCAGGTGGAGCCATTGGTGGTTGCACCTGAACTCACAGGCACAGGGCCTGTTTCACTGGGGGTCGGATCATTTTGGACAGCAGCATTAACATCTGGAGAGGCCTTTTTTGGGTTGCTGTCATGGTTAATGGGGCCTAACCAGCCATCAGGGGCTCTGTCTCCACTTGTACCCCCTTCTGCCTCTGGGGGGCCCTCTGCTTGCTCTGCCAGTGACTCATCTCCTCCATTTTTCTGACTTTCCTTGGGTGTAGACACACCCTCTCTTGCAGCCTTGCAAATGCGCTTAGCAGAACCAGACCCTGGTCTGGAGGAGTTGGAGGAAGAGGAGTGGTGTGAATGTGGAGAAGATGACCTGTCAGAGCGGCGTGAATGGCTGCGGGACTGAGGGGGACTGTCTGAACTTTTCTTGGGCGAGCGTGAACGTGTCCTCTTGGGGCTGTGGTCATACTGCTGTTGATGCAGCTGGTGCTTTTGCTGTGGATACTGGCGATAATTCTGCCAGTTGTTTGACCTGTTATTGTATCCCCCTCCTCCTCCTCCACCTCCTCCTCCTCCACGCTGGAATCGGCCACGGAAGAAGCCTCGCCCCCGGCCCCTGAAGTAATAAGGCCTCCGGAAGCCTCTGTGGTAGCCACGAAACTCACGATGGTTCTGAAAGTCCCGTGGGTGCTTCCGCTCCCGGTTGTGAGTTGGAGAATGGGATCTTGACCGAGAGCGAGACCTAGAGCTTAAAAAAAAAAAAGCCTGATTGAGTCTTCAGAGCTCCTGGTGGAAATGGACTCACATATAGATACACTTCTACAGCATTACACTCATACTAAGAGATTCAAACCACAAAACATGATCCAATCATTTATCTTGTGAAGAGAGGGAACCTTTTCCCAGCATAGTTTTGGAATAAAAGCCAATACATTAAAAAATATTTTTAAAAATATGAACAACATTTACAACATGAACGTTTCTCAACAGAATTCTTTGTACTCTTACTTTTTACAAAGACTTGAGTGAGTTTGATGAGTATGGAGTTGTAGCTGCAGAGTCTATTTAATCCTCAAGGTGGTGCTGGAGTACCACTTAAGTCACAGTAACCATTTTCTCTGATGTAGTGTTTCTGCTCCAACACTAACATACCCATTATGAGCATTTGGAAAATGAACCAGACTATTTTTGCACACCTTGGATTCTCAAAATTTTAAAAAATCGTCCCAGCAGTGGATAACTTCAGGCAGAACCGTAGGTACATCCCAAACTGAAAATGTGTTGACACAGTCCACATGGAGAACATATTACACTGATTGAAATCACAGGAACAACAGAAGGCAGTCTGAAGTCTAGCACATTCGTTCACATTTGTTTCCTCCCAGCAACCCTGGTAAAAAGCAAAAACCCAAGAGAATCCACATTTCAGGTCAAATGAAAAGAGATCAAACAAGTAGTTTATGCTTGAGCCTGCAAGACCAACCCGTTTCCAGTTAGTTTATGCACCTGAGTTCCATTTTTCAACTGATTTAAAACTATTAAAAGAATCCCAAGTGAAATGTTCATGAATGACTTCAAATAAAGCTAAATGCATGCAGAGCACAAAGAAACAAACATGCAAAAAATGTGCTTTTTTAAGTGTCCCATAAATACTCACCCAGTGAGCTTTTTCATTGGAGTAAAGAGTTATAGAATAGGACGCAGAACAGCATTGTTCTCTCACTGAGAAAAAGAGGGGCTCTGCATCTCTTGTACTGAGTGCGAGTGGAAAGAGCCAGTCACGTGGGTCATATTGGAAAGATTTCCACTCAGACTACGAAGCAAAGAGGAGGTACTTTGACTGCCAGTTACACTACGCTATAACAGCACAGAAGAGCCAGCTAAACGTAACAAGAAAGTGCCTGATTCCAAAAGACTTTTTGATCCATTATTTTGGAGGATTTAACCACATTCTATTGCATGCAGTTAGACATACCAATGAGTTTCAGCCTGGGTCTTTCAGGTTTCACAGACAAAGTATTAAAAACTGATCGACTTTCACTGGATCACAAAAGGCCAATAAACAAATGCCAATTTGTTGACGTGCGAATCAAGGCCATATTAGAAGTATGCATTCGGGCCGTGAAATGCAAGTACTGTCTGTAACATTAAGTATTTTGTACTTTGCCAACAAGCAAATCAACATTTCCATAGCAAATATAAGATACACTACAGTTTTACATGTGGATTCACTCCATTTCCATGATATATAGAACCATACTGTGCTGTTAGAATACACAGTCAGCCAGGAGAACGTGCCAAGAACTGTGTGGCATCTACAAATGCAGCAGTGTCATCACCTTGTCACAGTCACCCCAGTCCACATTTTGGCAAAGGTGCAAGAAAACCATTTATATTTACAGGCCACTGAAAAACTTCTGCTATCTCTTATGTCTGGCACGTAAGCTGTCTCGAAGCAGAAGTAGGGAAGTACCCTTTTTGTCAAGGAAAGAAAGTTTAGTAAGCACCCACAAATCCACAGCCTGAAGTACCAGACTTAATACCCTGATGAAGACCTGCTATAGACAAGACAAATGTTGCTTACTAAGCTGAACCTTTAAGCCAAAACTGACATTTTCCACATCAGTCTCAATGGGAGTGCCTGGCAGAAGCAGGTTAATAAATGAGGGAGCAGCTGGATCCTGTGGGAGAATGGGCCAACTTTTAACTATGCTACAGAAACATTCTAATTTTACTGTTTAATGAGTCATTTAAGGAAAACTGAACATCAGCTTTGCATATGTTGGACTGCTGAATGGTCCCGCTGTGTGTATTTTGGAGGGAATAGCAAAAGTCCAATACAAAGAATATTCCTGCTTTACAGGTCATCTGTCAAGTCCTAACAAACACCCCCAATTCCCAAAAAGCCATATTTAGAAACAGGATTCTCTATACACAAGTACCAAATATAGTAGAAAGCAGAAAAAGGTGATTCTCACGGACTTTCTGTTGTCTGCGATATACAATATTTCTGCTTATCATAGCTGTCGTAACAAAACCTCTTATGTCCAAGAAGGAAAAACATTCTTAACTGTGACTGTAAGTTAATGTAATACGATTTTATTTCATGCACTTCTATATCCTTTCTACTGATC
>JBBPCW010000006.1:12632886-12643134 GCA_037974425.1 Phenacogrammus interruptus
TGTGTGTGTGTGTGTGTGTGTGTGTGTGTGTGTGTGTGTGTGTGTGTGTGTGTGTGTGTGTGTGTGTGTGATGTGGGGAAGGGATGGGGGAGCAAGGGGGTGGAGTCCAAATGCTATTCTGGGCCACCGGCTGCAGTGCTAGGACTAACCATGTAGGCAGAGGCTGCACGTGCAATTTAGCAGCAACTCTAAAAGTAGTGCCCCAGCCTTAACAGTGAAACATGAAACAAAGTGAATGTGCAGGTATTTATTAAGACAATACTGATTACAACAATACTGCCCAGCACTCTATAGCATGTGAAGAGGCCCCCATCACTGGAGCATTTAGTAAGTTGTTCAGCCTGTCTGTTTGGGACAGTGAGGAATCAACATCCTCTGTGTAGGCCTGATGGCTGAGTGTTTACTCTAAACTCACCACTGGCTGAAGGAGTGCCGCCCACCTCCAAAGTGCATTATGCCTCACACAAATTAGCATCTGTATTCTGCAGGCTTGTGCTTTAATTTGCATGACAGTCTACTCAGCCCTCTGTCAAAATCATGCGATACTGCAGGTCTGCTGGTGTCGAATCATGTTCTAACACAGTCAGTATTTGGTTTTTTTTTGTTGGTTTTTTTGTAATCTCCTCTTATCATGTGGTGGATTTTCAACCAGAAGTCACTGGTTTATTATCAAACAGATCAAACTAACCCCTAGCGCTTATTCAAACCATGCTGAGGCAAGCTAAAGCACGATAAATGCAAAACAACTCTGAAAAACGTGCTTGTACCATTCCGTATTATACAAAAGCTTGTATAGTGATATACAGCACAATGTCTTAAAAATCAATACCTGCTTTGTGCTGACAATTCAGCAAGTAGATAAGTAGATTAGTTAAAAACTATTGTTCAAAAAGCATTTATTTGTACAGGACTATTTTTTTTTACAACAGGCCTAATGCCTACTACTCAGGGCATAGGCCTAGTTTGTGGGAAACAAAATGTATTTGGCTAACATGGATTATTTATCCATGTGAATATAGACATATATAAGGACAAACAGGCCCAGTGTGTATTGAAATAATTTCAACATATGATTGTGCAATCAAACAGACACCCTGGTATTGTAGCCTCCGGTCAGTTGTTTAGTGCCTGTGTTTGCGCTGTATCTGTCTGCTCTGCCGCAGGCTGTTCTTTAACCCTTTCTTTATGTGCAGTTGGGCAGAGCTGTGCTTGCTCTTTTCCAGGGCGCTTTCCTCCCCCACACCTGATTAACAAAGATACCAGAGGGTGGAGGAGGGGCCGGCCAACTGCCATCAGGAGCTGCTCCACACAGCAGCCAAGGATGATGTCTGTGTGTGTGTGTGTCTCTCTCTCTCTCCCTCTCTCTGTCTATTTCAGTCTCTGTATCTCTTTTTTCTCTCATCATTAACCCTCTCTCTCTCTTTCTCTTTTGTACTTTCCTCTCTGTCTCCTTCACGTCTCTATTTTCTTTCTCACTCATTCTTTCTTTCTCTCTCTCCTTTCTCCCTGTCTCTCATCCATTCTTTTGTGCTTGATTGGTAATGTGTTTTATTAAAGCTTACTTGTACTTACAGTAATTGTCATTAACATATTCTCTGCAGCCCTCATACGGCAGGACTGTCTTTGCTTATTAGCGTATGGGCCTAAAGAAGGTCTAGTGTTCAAGGACGGATCATGGCTAGGGAAAGGCTTAAAATGATCCTAGATCCATAGACCTGTTCTCCAAACCATGTCTATCTTCCACTAAATGAAAGTGTTTGTCATTCAAACGCTGATTGGTTTGATCCAGAGGAACACGTCCCCCCTCCCCATCCCCCAGTGACTGAACTCATTACCCTGGTGTGTCCACCTACCCAGTTTATTTACCTCCTGCATGACCTCTCGCCTGCTCTCTGTTGTCTCCCATACTGGAGAGTTATTGTGAAGCAGGATGGCTCAGCAGGCGATTGCAGGAATGCCGTCGGCCTCTGCGCCCATGTTTATGGTAGAGCTAGGAGTAATGGCCCGTATTTGTGTTCCTTTCTGTGTTTGGAATGCAGGCATGCCTTTGGCATGCACTCTGCCCAGCTGGCCTTTAGCAAACAGGAGGAGCATGGAAAGAAAGGGAGAGGCAGCAGGGTCACATTGGTTTAGGGCGGTTTGGTCCTTGAGCTGGTTTGAACCTGACTATGTGTTT
The DNA here is from genome assembly GCA_037974425.1 of Phenacogrammus interruptus. NCBI lineage: Eukaryota > Metazoa > Chordata > Actinopteri > Characiformes > Alestidae > Phenacogrammus > Phenacogrammus interruptus. Next base: position 12,635,063 of record JBBPCW010000006.1, read on the forward strand.
AATGTGCTAAAACTGCTGGCTTTTTTGTTGTTCTTTTGTCTAAATAAGGTTTTGCTTGAATGATCCGTATAATTTCATTTAGGTTAATCAGGACCTTGTTAACAGGCCAAATGAAGAATCGGTCATTGTGGTTGTCCTGTATGAACAGGTTCGTTTGAAATTATCCTCTCCTTGGGAATTGTTTGAGGAGTGAGGGAGCAAGGCGCTTCTGCCAAGGACTGGAAACCACCTTGGTAACTCCACCCCTCCCTCCCTCCCTCCCTCTCTTTACAGCTCTTCCCTTTCTGTTAAGTGCAAACATTCACTGGTGTAAACGAGTTCATGCTGCTACCTACCCCCAACACTGCTATGTACGGAAAATGCCCTTTTGTTTCAGGAATTATCCCTTGGATTTTCATAAGTGTTGTCATCTTTTTGTAGAGTCACGCGTTAAACATAATTGACTTATGCCACACTTTTCCTACTCATGAAAAAGTCAGCATACACTAAAAATAAAGTGCAATTGCAGTTAATGTCAACATATTTCTGGAAAGTTCAACGACCCTCTTGATTGTTTTTCTTCAAGCCTACAAGCCTTACAAACCAAACTGCAAAAATGTCTTGCCATGGTCTTTTTAGGCAATGATATCTGGTGAAGTAAAAATAAGTACATAACATAAATAAAGCTGTATATTCAATAAATGTGTTAAGTGTATTAAATAAAATGAATGGAATTACAGGTAAACAAAGTAAAAATATTATTAAATGATGTTACTCATCATAATATCAACATAAGTTGACTATATTTTATATGAAATCATGAATATCATGTTTAGCAGTGAAGGTATTATCAGGCACCGATGAATTATGTATCACGTTGAATAAAGCTATCATACTTGTGAGAACAGAGTGTTCTGGAGCTTCACTGAAACAGCAGCACACCTGCTGGGTGTCAGAGAGGTTTCACTCCCCCCTCACCATCAGGGCGAAACTTCACACAGATGCAGCTTGAAAATGTCTTGTTTTTGTTCTTTAATCTTCTTTTCCAGTCATGAAGGCCACAGACTCCCTTTACTGTGTTAAAGATTATTACAAATGTTTATCCATGAGATTCTTTGACTGATACAGCTCCTCATCATCAAAAGAAAGAGGGATAATACGGCCAAAGTTTCATTTTACTTCAGAAAACATCTTAACAGCATGCAAGTAACTAGGCTGTATGTAGTTCATATACAGAGAGTATATATATTTTATGCCTCTGAACACTCAAGGGTTGAAGATGAGATCATTTTTGTCAAAATAAAACCCCAACGTCATCAGATGACAAAGGTTCTGAGCAGGGCTGTACCGAGCCAAAACTCAGAACAGGCTTTTTTGAGCCTGGACTTGCCCACCAGGCTGACTGGCCCACCGGGGGGCCAATCCTGGGGGCCCGATGGCCAGTCCAGCACTGGTTCTGAGTATTTCTACTGTATTGATTGGATGCATTATTTAAGTATCCTGTTCATGTGATTTTAATTTATGTGATTTACCTCACAAACTGTACAGAAAGAACAGTTTATACTGCATGACTTAGAAGATAATGACACAATAAAACTGGTTATTCCATTATTACAGCTTTACTAATATGCATGAAAATACAGTCCATGGCGTCATTAGTCTAACAATACATCTGGCGGGGATAAACACGTTCTCTTGTTAGTCCAATATGTTGTTTACCCTGTGTTCGACTGTAAATCTATACCGCACATGTCACAGTATCAAATAAACAGACATCGACACATTTCTATTCCGCAAGTTTGATGTTTCAACACCTGCTCCTCCTGTTTTTGTTCTGTCAAACCAATGTGTTTCATCTGCTGCATGTGCACCAATTTTGCATGATCTTTACCCTCTCACAGTACAGATGACAGGCACAGCTGTGCGGTCCATGAGAATCGGCCCGCTCGTGTAAAGCCGTGTGTTTTTGTTGTCGGGGCTCAGTCTACAAGGCTCGGCCCATGAGGGCAGATTAAACAGGAAGCCTGCTGGGTGCCCATGACCCTTACTGCAAGCCAATCTCATATTCATCCACACACGCTGCTAGCACTTACATGAGATGTGGAGTGTGAATTCAGCCATTGGTGTGAAGTCATAAGAAGTGTGCATGTGAATTATACCCCAAGTCTGATTCGGTTCAGATTTATAGGAGGTTTGGTTCCAAGAAAACAATGAGAAGCCTAGACATGCTTTCACAGTGCTGGTGCTATTGTCTAAAAAAGATTCTCTGAAACGTGCCTAGCAGATGCTGTACAAGTATCTCTTCGTAGGTTGTTTTCCCCTAATGAATGTCACACAGAAATCACCCAATTCCATGTTAGATGTCGAAACCACACAGTGAAGTTTACCGTGTAATTCTGTAACTCTCAGCTCAGTCTTGTACATTCACTTGGGTTTTCTTGTTGACACAGCAGTGTAATGAAAGTCTGACCTACGCGCTACTCTTTTTTGTCAGGATGGGGGTTGGTGTTATTGTTCAGGCAAATGAGAGTTTCTATAAATACACTGAAGGCTTCCTCTTAGCAAAGCGAAGGCCCAGCGACAGGGAAGTGGAGGCTGCTGGATGTTTGAGTCAAGGCCGGGAGGTGGGTGGTGGTGGGGCTGAGTGGGAGGAGAAGAGTTTTCAAACTTCATATGGGGATTTCTCAGTGAAGACAGAGGTAATTGCTGGTAAACTCAGGAGAGTAATCTCTGATATAATCTTTTAGTTTTAGTTCCCCTTACTTTCTTAAATGGATCCTTCCATCATCATCATCATCATCATCATCATCATCATCATCATCATCATCATCATCATCACATGATCCCCCTGTTCCAAACACTATGATGTCACTGATGACACATTAAAAGTCAGATGGGTTATCTGGAAAGTTCAGCCGGAGCAACAAGAACGAGAGTTTCCACAAGGAATATTTCTATTCTATGGAATGAGACAGCAGCGCAAATGACCAAACAGCAATAATAACTTCCTAAATTTTGTAAGAGAATAGCTGATACACTTGAGTGGCTAATTTGAGCAAGACTAATGTTTTAATCAATAGTAGATTAACATTTTTGGCAGAGAGTCCAAAGGGGCATGCTTAACCTAGGGGTTGACCAGTATGTTTTTTTTTTTTTTCAAGAAGAACGGGGACTGTTATTTGGGACCAGTATGCATTTATAGTAATAGTGAACATCATGGTGTCAAAACTTTGAATTTCCAACATAAATTTAATTCAAACAGAGAAAATATTGATGCTGGAGTCAAAAACATGCAAGAAAAAACGTTGAATCCTTTTTAATGTGTTTTTTCTGGATGCCCACTGGATGCCCACTGCTTCAATGAGTGAATAGGTCAAATACAGAGAACAATTTCACACTTTCCAGACTGTGAAATGTTTTAGCGTGTTCACATGTGACTAAAATAGCCACTTTACACTTTTAGTGAAAGGATTAACTAATTAACTCATCAACATTTTCTACAAGACTCAGCATTAGCTTATTATGATGTTATTATGACCATTGGCCACTGGTAATAACACCAATGCATATGGGCAGGAAATTCACAGTACAGTAGCAAATACATGTAAAATATGTAAAAGCTGCATTGGCATCAGTGTTATTGCTATCACTATATATAAGTAAACTGTATTATTATGTTATAGTAATAAAAAAAATCATGTAAATGTTGGCTAGGGAGTTTAATGCCCCCCATATGATTATAAGATTGAAGTAAGGTAAGTAAGTAAAAGTTAATCAGTTTACAAGCAACATTTTAACAAAGACAAATATCCAGGTTGTTTGTTTGGCAGCACATATCAGTGTTAAATTGTCTAGACCTAGAGAAACACAAAAATAACAGTACAGCTAATCGCTAAATCTATACAAATTTTGTTTAAAACAATAAAATAACTTGCTTATCTTAAGTTCCACCTTAAAATAATGCAAGGTTATGTTGTACCTAATGAAGGAAAAACCCAGGTGGACTGCAACTAAGTCAAAGTAGCGTTATTAGACGTGTAACCAATCTGATAGTTCTGGTGGTGGGACGACAGAGTGGTGAGTAATGACAGAAAAAAGATGAAAAAAGTTGGATATATTGGCTGATGATCGATCAACCTGTAGCCTAAACCATCACAGACTTAAACAGCAACTTTTATTTATGTGCTTTGACATTTTGTGACACACTCTATACAAAATCACAAAACCATGGTCAAAACACAACTCCTACTATTTTTAGCTAAGCAAATACATATATACACATTATATAGCCTCAGAAACAGCATAGGCAAGCATAGACTGTATCAATTATAGTGTTTTCACTACACAGTGAAGTTAAGCTGTTTTTCAAGGAAAGTCCAAACTGCTGCTTTGAACTTTTTGTAATGACGTAGAATGGCCAGTCCCTGGTTATTACAGCAGCCTCTGACTCAGGAGTCTCACTGCAGTGACTTTCACTGATGATTTAGGGCTCCCTCTTTTTCACTTTTTAAACCATACTTTACTTACAACCCACTGAGCGCTGTGCTACCCTTTTCTTCATGCCAAGGTGATCGAGGTCCCCTTTATTTATGGATTTCGGAGACATGGCTATCCATCACCCCCACTCTGTGACTGCAGGGCAGGAGCCTGCAGATCAATACCCTTCCCCCTCGCTGTCACAAAAGATTGGCCTTTATCCCTAACTGCCTCCGAATACTGCATGAGGCACTGAAATCCTCATATACAAGTATAAAACCATGAGATATTTGGCAAGAATATTTATCCAAAAATATTCAGACATCCTTCCAATTTGTGAATTCAGCGGCTTTAAGGTACATCCATTGCTACCACAGACATTTAACTGCACACATGCTCAACTTATATAATCCAGCATCAGTGCCTGACCTCACTAATACTCTTGTGGCTGAATACCATCAAATCCTCATGGCAGCATTCCAAAATCTAGGGCAAAGCCTAGTAGAAACTATTACTGGAGAAAAGGAGGGACAAACGCCATTGTAATATATTTTGATTTCAGGAGAAACATGAACAGGAGCCTACAAACTTTTGGACATACAATGTATTTCTTAATATTACTAAACAAACCAGACGACTTCAGAAGATAATGTACTTAATAGTCAAGCATACTTGTCTGGTCAAGTTAGTATTGTGGCAACTCTGTGCTCTGGGTGGTCACCAATGCATTTGCACTTTCTCATGTGCTCCTGTGACTGTTTACTAGAGCACATACGGTTTTTACAAGTGTACTCTTCTTCCGGTTCATGCTTGTGTGTGTGTATGTATTGTATGGTTTAGGGTGTTTTGACATGTTTACAGCCACAGGGTTTTAGATAACATATTGGTTTCTAGTCCTATAGCTAACCACCAAGCATTAAGTGCTACATGCTGTATGATTGTGCTATCAGCCCAAACAAATAGAAAATCCATTCCAAGATGCTTCTTGTTCCAGCCTCTTCCTTTACAAAGTACCAGTATGCTTCAGTGTGGAACACAAGCAACACATGTGTAGTCCCAAAAACAAATTCCATATATGTTTAGCACATTCAGCGAAATGAAACCGATTCTGTTTTTGATTTCGATGAAGTCAGCACAAATCTTGTTCACTCAGGAAGGGCACTGTTTTAAGACTGAAAGTAATATTTGACAAATTCTTATAAAGTTCCATAGGATATTCTGAGAATTAAGGGAACTTACCAGAGAACTCTGACATCAGAATCAGTAACATGAGGTCAAATTTTTATCATGCCTGCCAGTGAAATTAGGCACAGCTTTATGTGCCCTTCTCAGGCAGTAGAAACATCAAGATCTTCTGTTTAACCTAAATGTTCTTCCAAGGAATCTAATGATGATGAGATTTTGAGCTGCAAAGAGTGTATTTGCATATGGGTTGCAGTGGAGCATGATGTTGATGTTTTACCCCAGGCATTGGGAGTGATGACATTTGAGATCAGCAGTATTCCTGGTTTCCCTTAAGATTACTACCAAAGATAGAACCTTGAAGAGTGGAGAGTGGGTTCCTCAAAGGTAAAGGTAATTCTAACGAACTGAACATGTATATGTCTGTATGTGTTTGGTTGGTATTTTTGTTTCTAATATTTTGTTTCTTCCTGTTTATTTTGTTCATTCCTTTCTGATCAGCAGCATGCAGTGAGGAAACCTCAATGCCAATCTATCAGAGATTGGAAGAGTTGACTGAGGGGGGTGGGGGGTGGGGGGCTGTGTTCACAGTGGCGCTACGAATGGCACATGAATCTTTTATTACCTCAGCCCAGTTAATAATGAGGTGGCTGGGCTTGAATAATTAGCACTGCGACTGAGGCATATTCCATAGCATTCGCCTGGGGATAATTGAGGCAACAGGGAAACGGGACCAAGGAGTGCAGCAGAAACAGAGAAACAGAGCCCAGCCTAATGTTAACCCAGCCAAACAAGAACCACTCTGACAGAGAGAGAGAGAAAGAGAAATATATCATACGCAAGCTTGTAATCTTCTTCTGCCAAACCCCACCCCCAAAAACAGCTGCAAACATGCAAGTGTGCCAAACAATGCTTTGGTCGAAATCAAAATTTCACAATTTTCCCTTACCCAAGTGTATAAAATCTGCCAAGACATGTTTAGAGTTCAAAGTTTGCCTCTTTATTTTAGCACTGGAGTTTGAGGATAATGGCACCATCAAGAAGCTTATAGCCACCCATTAGCACCATGTAAATGGCAAGCTCAGGACACTACACACTTACATAAAGCTGTATAAATGTTTATCAGGTGGGCTTATTTATGACCGTTGTTTGCAGCTCCAGTCACGGGACTGCCCCGTACAGTTTCAGAGATTCTCTACTCACCCATACTCACCTGGTGCTGCTCATGAAGGGCTTGATAATTAGCTGCTGAGCTGGATCAGGTGTACTGAAGCAGGGAATAAGTGGAACTGTGCATGGGGGTGGGGGGGTGCGCGTCACCAGGACTGGAGCTAACACTGATGTAAAACTTACTATATACACTATGGACAAAATTCAGATTTTGAGGTGGCCACAGCTACCATTATAGCAATGCTGTGTATCAATGCAGGAAAACTCGAACATGCAGGGCAGGAAGGCTCCAGGGTAGGAAACTATGGGTTAAACTACTGACAGATACCAGATATTTGAGATATGTTACGTTAACAAGAAAACCAGTCCAAAGCTGTTAGCGTGTGATGAGATTCTGTTGGACTTCAGGTGCCAAATATGTCTTGGCAGATCAGCTATATTTGGCATGAGAGAGAAATTCTGTACATCTTGATTTTTCACTTCCCTATCACTTTGCGAAAGCATTACAGAGAAGTGGCCTCCTGGTTGTTAGTGATGAAGGAGCTCGGTTGTGAGCAGTGAGCTGCTGCCTCACACACCTGACAGTTTGTGTATCCACTCTTGTCTCCCAAATAACACACAAAAGAAGCCACATTCTTGACACCCATCCCCCATCTCCCCTTACCCCTCCCCCATCAGCACATACCCAGGCCTGCTAGCTCTCTCACGCAGACGCACATGCACTGTGGTGGGCTGCCTGAGTGTGCTGTTTGCCCTCGTTTGTTGTGTGTGTGTGTGTGTCTGTGTGTGTGTGCGTGTGTGTGTTTGGTGGGGTTGAAAGGCGTGTTAGTGGGTGCTGTGCCCCCCTCTGCTCTTCCTGACATCTGTGAGTCAATTAGCTGACTGAAGAGAAAACATCCACCCCCCTAACACACACTCATGCACACACACACAAACATACACACAGATTCTTTCTTTCTCTCTTTCTATCTCCCCCTCTATCTCTCTTTCTCTCTTGCTTTCCTTGTATCTCTCTCTCTCTCTCTATCTATCTATCTGTCACACACACACACACACACACACACACACACACAGTCTTTTGCACACCGTCTGTAAACAGATCTGTTACAGCCACGTCAAAGGCCTGGCACTTCTGGTAAAAATAAAGCCTGGGTACAAACAGGCTCCCTGGAGCATAAGCATATGACACAGATCCATTCAGCAGTGGCGTGTTTTTTTTTTTTCTCTTTTTCTTTCTCTCTCTCTCTCTCTTTCTCTCTCTCTCT
>JBBPCW010000006.1:12677156-12693699 GCA_037974425.1 Phenacogrammus interruptus
AGAAAGAGAGAGATAGAGAGAGAGATACAGAGAGAGAGACAGAGAGAGAGAGAAAACAGACAAGCACATGCCCAAACTTACCCTGAGGTGTTCAGTGAAGTGGACAGAGGATACAAATGTCTTTATAACTTCAGTTAAAGCTACAAATCACCACACATCCATTTTTATGACTGCATTTGCTTTCCTCACACTGTCATACCAAAAAATTTATAATGCCAAAATAGTAACTTCGTCAGAGAAGAGAAGAGGGCAAGAATGTACTTTTGATGTGAAGAAATATCGGGAGATTATGTTTTCAGTGGTTTTGGATTCTTTCTATTGGTTCATTCACTGTTCATGAAATGTTATAATGTAAAGGGTCACAATGTGAATGGCAGCTGTTCAATCAACAAACAAGCAAGCAAAGTAACAAACAAATAAATAAAGCAATTTGGAATGAAAATAATATGACTGACAGCAATTTGTTTTTGTGAGGAGAATATCAAAGTTTAGACTGTATGAAAGCTTAATGTGAGCTATAAGAATCTAGAAGTACTGAGAACAAATAAAGCAAATAAAAATGTAGTTTCTGTAAAGTAAAAGAATGGCTACAATCACTGACATCAAATCAAAAAGTCAAGATTGATCTTATGCGTGTGATCATATTATATTATTATTAACCACATATATAATCATATTATATTAATATTAGTAATAGTTGGTAATTATATATTATATTAATTCACCGTGTTACACCAACATATGCTTCCAGCAACATGTAGTGACTTTTGCATGCCTTAAAAACCTCTTTTTGATTTGTGATTGCATCAGTGTGCACTGTTCTATAAACATTTACCAACACGCTCTCTTTCTCTGATACCACATGCCTTTTGTTTCACACTGAGTGTAGAAATGCACTCTGTTTTCCCCTATGTTTCATAAGACAGCAGTTGAAACTACAGTTGAACAGTCAGTTAGCTGGTGGTAGAGATGGAAATGAGTTGTGAAATAGCCAGGATATCCTCACACTAACCGTGCCAAAGTGTCCGTTGCTTTGAAAGAGACTGAACAGTTTGTTCAAATTGTGCGATAAAGTGATAAAATAGCAGCATTAGTGACAAAGGGCCTGTTGTGCAATGGTTAGGCATCTGACTTGAGCATGGTATGTATTCTAGGGGTTCTCTGACTCAGATCACATGGCAGAGCTATATTCTGCTCAGTTCTGTGCTTCATATGTGACTTTCATGAAACAATGAACAAACGGCGTTTCAAAGGTTTTCATTAGGGTCAGACCATGAGGGATACAATGGCTGCTGGAATACACACTGGATTTAAACCTGATTTCACACAAATTACCTAAGAAACCTCCCTGTTCATCCATAAAAAAAGAGTTCTTTAGAGCTACGCCAGACAAAGAACCACTTTTGGTACCCTGAAGAACCTTTCAATGGATGGCTATTTAATCTCTCATTTATGTAAATGAGAACCTTTATAAAGCTTAAAGGAGCTTCATTCTGTGAAGGCTTTTTACCAGTTTAAGGTTTCTAGAACTGTCTGTCTAAACTAGGTACTATACTTTATTTTTAGAATGTATGCTCTAATTGTGAAAGCCTTTTATGCGTCAAAAGTCATATCATAACTGTGTTATGAACTCTCAAAAGCAGACACTCAAATTCTAGCATGGGCTCTCAGTATGATGACATATCATTACACTGAGACCTTCTGCTCGATGCAAAGCCTGGCGTTGCTCCTTACTTTAAGGAATGAAGCATTTTGTGGGGGCACAAACCAAAAACACACATGTTTTCATTTAATTACAAAATGCCTGCTAATTCTAGACCCTACCCAGCCACTCACTCCTCCTGGAGGGGTGTTAGTGTCAGCAAAAAGAAGTGCATTCTTATTATCGTTAGGGACGACTAGAAAGACAGCTGAACAGCATAAGAAATAGAAGACAAAATGATATTGGCTGGTCAATTAATATTGATATGAATATTAGATTAGATATTGAGCTTATGAGGTTAACATGAGCCTGCATGCCCTCTCTGTCTCTCAGTCTCTCTCTGTCTCTGTCTCTCTCTCTCCCTCTCTCATTACCCACCCCCATAATCAAATTAGGCTTATCCAGGCGCAGGGAGGATGCTGGTTGCGCACGGACACACAGTGGACTACACCCTCCAAATGCCACATTGTTTTCCTAGTAAGCTGTGGCTTTGGCTGGCTGGGAAGAGGATGTTGTGGGTGGTTTCTGAGCACACAACCCAGCTACAGTGAATATTTGACTGACTTTAGGTCATGCTGGTAAAGGTGACTTGTTTGTACGTATTAGTACTTTGTCCCACAAGGTTTTTCCATGACACAGGCCTTTCCTGATCACCAGAGCATGGCATGCCTTCCAAAAAAGCACAACATGATAGTGTGTATGCCAATGATTTTTAAGTTCCTCTGTCAGCAGAGAGGAGCTATGCTCATTTTTTACAGTATGTTCAGATTAGGTACGAACAGTGGAACTGAACACATTGTTGTAGGTCCTGTGTTGTATCACCTGTATTTATGCAGTCAGTCTTACAGTGATAAACACTGTGGGTGTTTTTGCATGTGTCTGTAGGGGATTTTGCTGCGTAATACTGCGAGGGCATACATCAGCACTATTCAGGAGGCATATCACCTACATTACATAGCAGACTTTAAAGCGGTCTTGAGACTATAATCATTATCTGCTGCTAGTTATATAATTCCTGTGCAACACAAACGTTATTCAGGAGCCACCAGGCTAAGTCTGACTGGATGCTATAATTAGATAGCCTTAAAGCCAGCTGCTGCTGGAGAACCGAATCCGTCCCTGTACAAAATGTTACATAACTCCTGCAACAAGCTTTTTTACCAACTTTGTTTAGTTTTGAATAAACATACTTAGGCCTTGCAGCCTTGCCTGGCTTTTTTAACGAGGTAAGAGTTACTACTATCCTCTCATACCTGCAGAAATGAGTATTAAGTAACTGAAGCTATATTGGTTGTGTGTTTTGATTGTTGTTGTTTTTGTTGTTTAGGGGGGGGTCTAACTTTATGTAAATTACACATTGAGATCATATTTGAAATTAAGGCGCCATCTAGTGATCAGTCCTGTTCAATTGTCATCATAGCTGCAAAGAAGAACGACTGTCGTAGCTGCAAAGAAGAACGACTGTAATTTACACAGTGTTTTTTTTTGTTTTATCATACTTAATGCTTTACATTTTTAATCTATAAGCAATAACGATGAACTCTTACTCATTCATGACTGCATTTTATTGTTGAATGTACACATCTATGACCTCACGCTGATTTATAGACACTACGGACTGGTCTTAGCAGGAATGAGAGGGTGATCGTGTTTGATGCAGATCAGGTTATGTGTACGGGCTCATGTTCTCGGTTCACGCTGCACATGTTGTGTGTAGGAGCTCGAATACAGCGTGTGATGACTGATTTACTAAACTAAAACGACGCTAAACGTGTGCTGAATCGAAAAACAGGAACGAATTCAGGTGTACAGCGTTAGGACCGTATTCTGTATTTGAGTCAGGTAAGGAGAAACAGTAATGCCGCTGTTGCTATATTTAACCTCAGTGGGGAATGTTGTTTTCCTCTATACATCAGATTTCAAGTGCTGCAGTGTTATGTAATAAAAAGGGAAAATTGAGTATCTAAAAAGTACTAGTAATAGTGCTGTCCAAACAGATGCACTAGTCTTAATAATCGAGAGTCCTAATCGAGAGTGCACCTTCGAGTGCTCCTGAAAGGTGATATTTGACATTCTTTAGTAACTTGCTAGGTTTGCTGCTTTCGACCACTAATTTAAAACGAGCACTGTCTGCAGTCTGTCTAATTAAAGTCATAATAGTTATGGGGGTTCGTGTGAAATTATTGGTGGTTTGATTGTTTTGGTAACTAGCTAGCTCACTATCTAACTGCCATTTATTTTCCCGCCACCTATGGTTAGCAGAGCCGGCTACATACACAATATGGACAAAAGTTTTGGGACTGACCTGCTTATCACACTTTGGGAGTAGGGCAGTCTTAAAGGTTCATCACACCTAGACATTTTGCACGAAGCAAGGTCCATAAACACATGGTTGGATGGAAGACCCTGATTCGCCTGCACAGAGCCCTGACTTCAACCCCAAGCCAGTCCTTCTCATTCAAAATGAACTCTATTGTATTTTTAACCCCCACACCGAAATCCTGTGGAAAGAAAACTGTTATAGCTGCCAAGTTATAGCTTTATATTAAAGTCTATATATTTCAAAGCAATGTCAATAAATCCTGTTGGTGCAATTTACAGACGTCCCAATATTTTTGTCCATGTAGTGTAGCTTACAACAAAAAAAAACCACAACCTCCACATGCCTCTGCAAACACATCATTTAGTTATTAAATAATTACATAAAATTAGAAAGGCAATAAACAGAAACACTAATTTGTAAGACCGTTCTGCTGGAGGTATTAATTCAGTTATGAGGAATACTTTTGCAAAGTTTGTTTTCCCTGTTGTTTACATTATAAAAATATTTAGAGGGCATATAACTGAGTAGTTAAATAAAAAGCAAGCATTGCTCTGCATCCTTTGGTTTTTGTGTTAAAGAAAAAGTTCCATGGACGATTATGTCGATGTATTCTACATTAATAGACTCATGGTTATGTTGTCTTGCTCTTCTGTGGCCCCACATAAACCTTTTTTTGTATGTAACAGGTTTTGTACCAAAATGAAGTACATACTGGTCACAGGTGGGGTGATCTCTGGAATTGGTAAAGGCATCATTGCCAGTAGTGTTGGGACAATACTTAAATCCTGTGGTCTTCATGTCACTGCGATCAAGATTGATCCGTATATTAATATTGATGCTGGCACTTTCTCTCCTTATGAGCATGGTGAGTATACTGATGAACAGTCTACCTGATTACTAAGGTTTAAAGGTGCTACTGCCCTTAATGTTAGTCTTACTAAAAAAACAACATGGTCTTGCAGGTGAGGTGTTTGTGCTGGACGATGGTGGTGAAGTTGACCTGGATTTGGGAAACTATGAACGCTTTCTAGACATTCGACTAACCAAAGACAACAACCTGACAACCGGGAAGATCTATCAGTCTGTTATTACGAAAGAGAGGAGAGGAGATTATCTTGGCAAAACTGTACAAGGTGGATCTTTAATGATGAAACTGGTGTTGAAAAATGCCCTGAGTTGTGTTTTGTTGTTGGTTTTTTTTGTATCATTGCTTTGCTGGTCTCTATATAGAGCTCTGTAATAGTGTTCTTACTCTGCCTAATGGCAGTCAGTCATGTACGTACATGTCAATGAATGAATGTGTGCAGCAATCTTTTTAATAGTGTTAGGTAATTGTAGTGACTTGTTTCTTACAGTGGTGCCACACATCACTGATGCCATTCAGGAATGGGTCATGCGTCAAGCAAAAGTCTCGGTGGATGATGATGGTGTAGAGCCACAAGTCTGTGTTATTGAGGTATAATGCTTTCAGTTATGTTTACTGGATTTGTGGTGATGCCATCTTAATCTTGCTGTGTTTTTGGTACTAGTATGTTGTTTATGTGTTTGTTTGCCACAGCTTGGGGGCACTGTTGGAGACATTGAGAGTATGCCCTTCATTGAAGCCTTCAGACAGTTTCAGTTCAAGGTGAAACGGGAGAACTTCTGCAACATCCATGTCAGCCTTGTTCCTCAGGTACGAGGGCCACGTGAATTTATATATTCACTTTGGCATTTTCAATGTTTACACTCATAGCATGTTAAGCCTTATGTTTACAGTTGCAATAAAAGTGGGGTTATCTAGTCCTGATTATTTCTGCCTGTGTTTTCAGCCCAGCACTACAGGAGAGCAGAAGACTAAACCAACACAGAACAGTGTGCGTGAGCTTCGTGGGCTCGGCCTGTCCCCAGATCTGGTTAGTCAAATGGCCTTTCTTCCTGATATCTCAGTGGGATGTTGCCGCCCAACATACACACTACACCAGCTGTTCCATCAAACCATTTCACATATTCACACGTCTCACCGTCGGTAGGTTGTTGTATTTGATGTGATGTTTTTAATTAAAGCAGTGGCTTCATGGGTGTGTATAGGCTAAAACAAACAAAATGATCATCATAGATAAGGCATCACAGGTCTGACAGGTCAGTTACTACTGCTAAACTCACCACTGTGATCAGGCCTCAAAACAGTGCTAGTAATAATTCATTTGAGTCGCTGTTTAGTTTTATTTTATTTTTTTCAATAGCTACAACTGTTATTATTACTGGCTTTGGCACTTCTGTGATCTTCATATTGAGTTCACAGAAGTCAATCCAGCATGCAAATGGATCAGCGGCAGATTTCTTTTTTCATCATCATACCTGTGTATAAACTGATGGTGCAGCAAAAAAAACAACTTGCCAAGCAGCTTCAGTTGCTCGTTGTCCCCTGAAATTGGGGCATTATGTATGTAACTTTATGTTATATGTCACCCTTGAATTAAAAGTGGTATTCTGCATTTCAAAAACAGTCATTGTTTCACTACAAACATCAACATGAACTCTATTGTATTTTTAACCACTGTATTTTTCTTTTCTTTTTTTTAGATTGTTTGCCGTTGTTCTACACCTCTGGACACTTCAGTGAAAGAGAAGATCTCTATGTTTTGTCATGTGGAACCAGAGCAGGTATCCACATGTGAATTAACTGAATTAGAATTTAATAAACTCAAAAAATTTAGTTGAAGTTTGTGCTGATTTGAGATCATTGGGCTGTTTCCATTTTAGACTTAGTGTTGCTTGGCAAGATAAGCTGAACACAGAGCATTAAAAAGACAATGTCTACAAAAAGAGAGAAAAAGTGTCCAAGGTGTTCATATTCTGTCATTTATTCTTTAGGTCATCTGCATACATGACGTGTCCTCAATATATAGAGTTCCCTTGCTCCTGGAGGATCAGGGAATGGTGGAATACTTTTGCAGAAGATTGGACCTACCCATTGAGATGAGGCCCCATAAAATGCTCACCAAGTGGAAAGAAATGTCTGATAGGTGAAGACGTCTGTGAGCACCGTAAAGCACTCAGCACTGTGCTGGCATGAGTGAAACTGTCTACTAATGATTTTGTTTGGCTGATGTGTTTTTTGCAGGTCTGACCGGCTTTTGGAAAACACCTCGATTGCATTGGTGGGAAAGTACACCAAGTTTTCAGACTCCTATGCCTCAGTCATTAAAGCCCTAGAGCATTCAGCCCTCGCAATCAACCACAAGCTACAAGTCAAAGTAAGGAGAATTATTGATAACAATGCTTTAGGTTAAAATGGTTGATGATTCCTTTTGTCACAAATATGTGTTTGGACCGGTCTGTTGACCCTTTGTGCAAGTGAGAATGGAAATATGCTTTCTTCTTTTGGTCATTGACCTACTTTTCTGGGTTCAGTACATAGACTCTGCAGACCTGGAGCAGAACACACAGCAGGATGAGCCAGTGAAGTACCATGAAGCCTGGCAGAAACTCTGCAGTGCTGAGTAAGTGGCCTAGCCTGCTGTTAACTAGACTGCTGATCTATAGTGCAAACAAGTATTAATTAGGTGTTAACTGGAAAAAGTGCTGAAGTTAGATTAAGCATAGCATAGTTATTTATATTTTAGCAAGTGTTTTTATTTAAATATAGAAGTTTTAATATGTTGGTATTTCAGAGAGTTAATATTATTTGTCTATATTTTTCAGTGGTGTTTTGGTACCTGGAGGCTTTGGTGTACGAGGCACTGAGGGAAAGATTCAGGCTATTAGCTGGGCACGAAAGCAGAAAAAGCCCTTTTTAGGTAATAAAACTTTATTCTCTGGACAATTGTGGTATTTCATGAATAAAAACAATATATATTGCCACTGTTTTAATCAATGTTTCTTCATCCTTTTTAGTCACAATACTGACTGTCTTGCCTTGTAATTATCAGTGATTTCTGCCATATCCAAGATAAATGAAAGTGTTGTGTTTTACAGGTGTTTGTCTAGGTATGCAGCTCGCTGTGTGTGAATTTGCGCGCAATGTCCTCGGCTGGCAAGGTAATCAGACTAAGAGGCTCTGCATTGGTTAAATATAATAAATAAAAGACTTTAAATAAAAGACATTTAATATAATAAATTAATGCCTACATTCTAATTCTCCCATTGGACAGATGCCAACTCTACTGAATTTGATCCTGA
This sequence comes from Phenacogrammus interruptus, assembly GCA_037974425.1. Taxonomy (NCBI): domain Eukaryota; kingdom Metazoa; phylum Chordata; class Actinopteri; order Characiformes; family Alestidae; genus Phenacogrammus; species Phenacogrammus interruptus. The sequence continues at coordinate 12,685,346 of JBBPCW010000006.1, forward strand.
AACAAAGCACCCTGTGGTAAGTATTCACTTATAATTATTTACACTGAGTGAAGAGACAGCTCTATGACTATTGGTATAACTTCGCAACATCTGCAGTAGGAGCCTTCTTGTCTGTTATTAAAGGTGATTGACATGCCAGAACATAATCCAGGACAACTGGGAGGTACTATGAGGCTAGGCAAAAGGCGGACCATCTTTAAAAGCAACTCAAGCGTTCTTAGTAAGTTATCAGCATTTTCAGTGTTCAAAGCAGAAGCATGATGTACTGCACTCAGTCACTTTGTACTCAGAGTTTGGTCATTTCGAAGAGTTCTACTGTAATTGAATTTTTCCTGTGCTTCTATTAGGAAAATTGTATGGAGATGCTCAACATGTTGATGAAAGGCACAGACATCGCTTTGAGGTTAGAAAAAAATTATTACACACACACTGATCAGTCGTAAAATTAAAAACAGTGGTTAGTTATATGGATAACCAGAATCAGAATACTTAATCAATCCCCAGGGGAAGTTGCTTTTTGTACACTGCTTCACAAGTATTAAAGAAAAGAGAAGAAAAAGAGAATATAAAACTAAGGATGTATATTGTCAGAGTGAGGAGTTGTACAGTTTAATGGTCACAGGCAGGAAGGATTTCCTATGTAAGCGCACATACTGTTGTCTCGTTATGATAGCACCTTTATATATATTTATATCTTTATGTATATATTTGCCGATTGATGTGTGGCAAAATTGTGAAGGCTAGGTCAGAGCATCTCTGAAATGACGAGTCTTGTGGAGTGTTCTTAGTATGCAGAGATAACTACCAACCAAAAGTGATCTAAGGAACGAAAACCAGTATACCAGGGATAAGGTCTGGCACCTGAGGCTCACTGATGCACATCAAGGGTGAAAAGTGGATTATCTGGTCCGGTCCTGCAGAAGAGTTATTGTAGCACATATTGCTGACAGAGTGCAAATGCTAACCCCCACCACTGCAAGCCAATGAGCATGAGAACATCAATATGGCTTAGTCGGGTGTATACTGTTTTCTTTTGCTTCATGTGAACAGCCAGTTTTTCGCTTACCTGGGGTATAGATGGCATCAGGATGAACTAAGAGAGAAGGTGAACTGATTGTTCTACTGGAAAATCTTGGCTTCTGTAATTCATGTGGATTATATTTTTACACATGCCACCTTCATAAACCTAATGGCTATAGCCTCTGTAGACAGGATAATACTCAACAGTCGGTGCAGTGTAGTGGGTAATATTGCTGCCTTCTAAGCAGGAAAGATGGGTTTTAATTGCAAAAATTCTTCAGCAATGGTTTGAGAAACATGAAAAACATCCATTGTATATTTATAAAGTTTTACAGAGTGTCTTAATTGTATGTACTTCCTTTGCTGCACACCTTCTCCAGGTGAATCCAGAACTGATACACCACTTTGAGGAGAAGGGACTCCACTTTGTGGGTCAGGATGTGGAAGGGCAGCGAATGGAAATTATTGAACTGGAAGGTTGGTAAAAGTATAAGACCTTGCTACTAACTCATGAAAGAAATTGACTGAGTTAACTACAGCCTTCTTGTTTTGACAGATCATGCTTATTTTGTTGGAGTCCAGTACCACCCGGAGTTCACCTCTCGCCCTATTAAGCCTTCACCCCCTTATTTTGGGCTGCTTTTAGCAGCTGCGGGAAAACTTCAGACCTATCTGCTCAAAGGATGCAGACTTTCACCACGGTAACAATGATTCTTTAACTACCTAAGAGCTCACTTTTGTTGCTTCAGTGTTTTGTAAATGCCCATTTAAATTCCTTTGAATCCGGACTTTTATGTCATGTCTTTTGCAAACACCCTGGATTTCCCTCCCTCAAGAAGACTTTCAAATCCTGTCCTAAAACTCACCTCTTCGAACTTACTCTCTTTGATCTTGCCCCTAGACTGCACCCGTTTCAACTTTTGCACTCTTGTGATTTTAGATATAAATGATTTATTTATTGTCTATTTTCATTAGTCCTCTTGTATTATTCATGCTCTGATTTACTTGTCTGTAAGGTGTCCTTGAGTGCCTTGAAAGGTACTTTTTAAACAAAATGAATTCAAAATAAAGAAATAAATGATAATAGCTGACAGCACTCCTTGCTGGGAATAGAGGAAGATGTCTTTAATATGGGGGATACTGTTGTTTTGAAACATTTTCTGTCTTCCTTTTCAGAGACACATACAGTGACCGTAGTGGCAGTAGCTCTCCAGACTCTGAACTCTCCGAACTCAAATTCCCATCAGTGTCATAGAAGGACTGCAGCTACACAATGTAGGCATGCAGGAAACAGAAGATAAAGCACAAAGGGTCTTTTGTATTTATATACTATCGTTGAGGACAAAACAACATAATGAAAGGGGATGTTCCTCCAAAAACTACTTCAACTGAATCGTATTATTACAGATTACACTACAGAGTGCTTTGTATTGGAGCCGAATCTGAAGGGACAGAACTGACAGGACTGATTTTGAATTTTGCCGTTGAACTCGGATACATTTATTTAAATACAGTCTTGGAATTTAAATACTAAATATGGAAGTATAAATGTGTTTAAGCACATTTGGAGAATTACTGGGTAAATACAATCAATTCTGATCTTTATATCCTACATATTTTAAAAGTTTTAGGTGGAACATTTATAGGGCAGTTCCACCAAATTAAATATGTTTGCATCGTGTAAAAACAATGGTGATAAGTACAAGATGTTCAAGTTTTGTTATGCCTCTAACTGCTACATTACAAAAACTTACGTGAAATACTTTGAAATGTTGTTGCAACATTATTTATACTTTAAATGTATTTTTAAAACATGCAGAGTGAAGAGATAAGTGCACGACCCTGAAGTTAAAATAGCAAAGAGAACTTTGTACCTAAATTAAATCTAAACCACACTCGTAGGTCCTCTGGTGAGTCAAGAAAGCATAACATGTGTATATTGCAGAGATTTTTGGTCCTGGTTCTGTAAAGAAGTTGGTCATTTTCTTTACAGTCTACCATTTTGCATCAAACCACTCAAATTAGTTTTCAAGCTCAACAGCTAAAAGACATTTTGCATAACAGTTTTTTAAGTGTTGTTATTGCCATGATAAATTATTAAAAGGGGGCCCTGGTTTGACATGCTCCAACTGTGCTTCATTTTGTCCATTCAATTTTTTATATACCAGTCTACAACCTGCTTTCTGTATTGATCTGCTCCAAGTGCTTTTTTTTTGTTAAATTGGTTTATTAGGACAGTGAGTAAAAATAAAAAGAAGCAAAAATCTCCTAGTATTTTAGTTTTTGCAAACTTTATTTGAATGAACGGTATTGATATACAATTGAATCTTGGCAGTCGGCACTATTAAATTAATATTTATTCATGTAAATTTTGATTAACTTATAACTGTTAATATATTACTGTTTTACTTTAGCCTAAGTAAGTATTTTTAAAACCAAAAACGTTGTTTTCCAGGTGCAGAGAGAAATAAGTCAATTTAAATATTGGAAAATCACAGTGCCTGAGGAACAAAGCAAGGTTGGGTTACATTGCAAAAAGCAGGATTTTTGCTTAATTCAGTAATGGTGTATCTGCTCCAAGTGCTGTTAGGTAAAACGTGAAATCTGGCAGTGACCTACAAAGGTTACTGTGTGAATGTAACGTCTGCCACATCCCCATACCATAAGTTAAACTGAAAATGCTGCGCTGAGCAAAATACTGTAAATTTCCGTAAACCTTATTGTAATTTAGTTGTTTGCTTTTGTGTTGGAAAATAAATCTATGAAATACGTGTTGTGTACTAATGCATTGTCTTGTGTGCTGTGTTTATGAACACTATGCGGACTAAAGTGTTGGGACGCCTGACCGCTGCACCAGCGGGGACTTTTATGAGGCTGCATTCATATACATATACTTTGAGTTGGAGCTGGTCCCCACCTTTGCAGCTATAACAGGAAGGCTTTCCGTAATTTTTAAAAATGTGTTCCTCATTCATTCTGTAAAGCATTAATGAGGTAAGGCACTCGTGTTAGACGCGCATGCCTGCTTCCAATCTCCGTTCCAGTTCATCCCAAAGTTGTCGGATGGGGTTGAGGTCAGGGCTCTGTGTGAGCCAGTCGAGTTCTTTCACGCCGAACTCATCCAACCATGTCTTTATGGACCTTGGTTTGTGCACTGGTGAACAGTTATCCCTGGAATAGAAAAGTTTAAAGCATGGTGTTTTCCAAACTGTCTTTGTGCTGCGGCATTAAGATTGTCCGCTTACGGGGCCTAGCCCAACCCCTGGAAAACAGGTATGTCCCGATACTTTTGTCCACATTGTGTATGTCGTCAGTGTGCTGCTCTCTCTTTCAGAGACTTTTATGTTGCAACTCAGTTCCGCTGTGGTATCGTCCCGCGGTCTCCTCTTGCTAACCTTAGCGAATGGAAGGGCTGTAAATGACCTGGAATAACACCTTTCCATTGGATTTTAAATGTTTACGCATAAGATGAAGAAATAATACACCCAGGTGCAGTATTTGTTTTGTAATTTACAATGTTTTCTAGTCTATGTAATGCTAAGTTATGCTAACTGTTAGCCGAGGCTAAATAGCCCAAATATCTGTCTGTAGACTTATAGTTTATGGTTAAATAACCTTTTTGTGGACTAAAATGCTAACTAATTAAAAGAAAAATGCAAAAATAGATTATAGTAATAAAATATAAATTAGAACTGATACAGTAGCCAAATTTGGCAGGCATGTTAGCTTTAGCAGGTCTCAGAGCTACACTTCTACAGATTAACCCTCCAGAAATGTTGATCTCTAGTTAATTTACTGTCACACACTGCGGGGGCAGTGAGTTCTAAACGTTTTCCAAGGCGTTTCCAACTTTTCTTCTCTGTACCTCGCAAAAGAGGTGTTTGTTGTTAGCTGTTGAAGAATAGAGGAGTTAGCCACTGTTACTCAAGAACTGAAGTGTGTTTGTGTTCAGCCAGTTACTGAACATTTAGAAACTTTCCCTAGTACTAGAGCTTCTCTGTAATCCTGAAAAATGCCAAGTTAGATAGATGTAAATTAATTATAGAATGCTTGTTAAGTATCATTAATGCTAGACTATTTTATTAGCTGTTTAAGATTAGTGGCGGTTCACAAATCTCAGCCACTGTTGACAAAGTACTGAAGTGTTTGTGTTCATCCAGTTACTCAACTTTTAGACACCATTTAGAAACTTTCCCCACTTCTGATTGTTGTTAAGTAAATAGAACTTCCCTGCCATCCTGACAAATATTGTTAGATGTAAATTATCTATCGAATGTTTGCTAACTAACATTAAAGTATGGTTACTATTCAAAAAGTCAGTGTATTTGACAGCAACAAGTACTTCAGTGATATAGGCTTGTTTTCCAGGTACCTAGCCTCCTAAAAGTGTAGATGTTCATTGATTTTTATGTTTTCTGAATGTCTATGTGGGCTGTTCACTATAATGTATTTTAATCACAGTTGAACACAAGTGACTGCAGCCCCACAGGAGGCTCATGACTGCCATCAGCTGTTTGGCATGAACCAGTATCAGCAGCAGACCAGCAGAGCCAACCTGTACAACGCAGTCAAAACTGAGCCCTCCTCAACTCCCTCCCTCACCACCAGCATGGCTAACAGCACTGCTGTCCCAGGAAAGGTGTTAGGGAACCCTGGTCCAGCTGGTAGACTCAGTCCTGAGGGAAGTCAGGTTAGTCTCTCTTCTGCTGTAACATACTTATTTTAGAAAGCCTGTTCAGTTATTTGCGTCCCAAGACTGCCAGTGTCACTACAGAGGTACCCATAGAAAGATACTTTCCCCACATGCATAGAAAGAATTTCACACAGTTCACAATGTGTGATGCACTGTTTCTGCATGACTGTAAGGGGCCACTTTATATATTCTTATAATGGTCCCAGTCATTCATTTGCGATATAGTCATTAGTCCAGCACATCACCAGTGTCCTTGAGTGTTGTGTTTTGTGTAACTTCATTCATAGCCCTCTAATTTATCCACTGCATTTTGTTATTACACTGTAAAGCAGGTTTTATCCATCTGTGTGTGCTTGAGCCATATATTTAACTGCAGTATGACATTTATCTCATAGGTGCTCAGTAAGAAGAAATTGCAAGACCTTGTGAGGGAAATCGACCCCAACGAGCAGCTTGATGAGGATGTTGAGGAGGTAGTTTAAGACTCTTGTTCTTCTTCATGCTTCCTTAAATGTTCAGCTGTGCCTTTAATGGTCATTTGAGACCAAAATAGAACTTTCTGGACAAACTTCAAAGGGGTATGTGTGGCATGAAACTAACACTGCCCATCCTTTAAGAAACACCATACCTACATCACCTGCAGGGCCTGGGAGTCTTGTCAGGCATGCAAAGCAAATGGATGGGCACAAATGCCACAGAATATTGCAGGAGAACTTGTTCCAGTCTGCTATTCATTTACGACTCTTTCGATTTATCTTACAACATGACAGAGACCTTAAGCTTAAGGCCAAAGTGACACTGGAATTGCTTAAAAATCAGAAAGGTGAACATAGTCAGGTCAAAGCCCTGACCATAACTCTGTTGAGAATACTTGAATACTTTTTTAAGCCACAGCTTTACTCTGCCTAACAATGCATGCTATAAATGCAACATGTGCACCCAACCATTGATACATTTTATGATACTGTGTCGATGTTCCACAGAAAGTATTTGACACTGTTTTTAAACTATAATGATACAAAATATGAAGCTGTTTCTATCAACCCACATATACAAATGACAACTCTATTTTGTATTTAATATAAGTATTTTAAATAAAAGTATCACAAATACTGCCCATAGTACTCTGTGGTGTGGGCAACAATGCATATCATGGTATAATTAAGATTTCTAAAGGCTTCTGTATATCATGGTTTAAGTGATTTTATCCTCCAAATAGAACACTGTCAGAAAACAGTAAGCTTATTTTTGTATGTTAACAGTGGCTTACTGTACTACAAAGAACTCTTTATAAAACCTGAATTATATATTAGTTTTCAATGTTTCTGTGTATTTCTTTTATATTTCTATTGTGCAAAATTGCAACTATAAATAGATTGAGTCTTTATCAGTGCTTTTTTCTAAAGTAGTTTGATTGTATAGGATTTCTAAAATAGTTTGATTGTAAGACAAACACAATTAAATTGAAATCAATATTTCAGATTTGCATAAAATGCAGTTTTCAATCAGAAAGCCTTTTTATGCATTATACTTAAAATGCAGCTTAACTCTGAAAAAGCAGAATATATGCTAAATTATCATTAGAGGATAAGTTTGAAAGTTTAGAAAATCTTAGAAGACTTTGTGGCAGTAGTTGGTAGGCCGTTTCCTGTTTCTGTGTTACTGTTCCTCTGTGTGTAAGCAAGGTCTATGAAAGTATAATCTAATGAGTTTGGTGTTGAGGACCATCATTGATCTAAACTGAGCCCAGACCTCAACCCAGCTGAACATCTTTGAGATGAATTGAATGTTGTGTGAGGGGGGACTTTATTTGTCCAACATATTCACCAATTGTTTTGGCTGAATGAACACAATATTCCCACATAAAAACTGAGAGAAAATTGCAAACTACATTAACATTCTACAGATAAGCATGGGCACACATTTTCTAAACGTAAAGAGGTTAAGTAAATTATACTTGTCATTTCAGTTAGTGCAGTATCAATAGTTAATTTGTTATAGGACTAATAAATAGATGTGAAACAATCAAACAAACATTCTTCCAGTGAGGACATGATAAACAACCATGGAAGGCAAGTTTATTATAAAACTGATTGAACTGAACTTTTGTCAGTGATTTTCAAAGAGGATATAATATTTGAACATCCAGTGATGCTTGTGAATGAAACTAAAAACATTAAAGTAGTTAATGATCCATATTAATTGTACTGCACAGGTTTTAGTTTAGTGTTGCATATGTTACTGCTTGGTCAGAATACAAAATTAGTCATTAGTATTAGGGACTCTACAGGTATAAAACAGTGAGACTGATTTTTTTTTTTTGTCAGATGTTGCTTCAGGTTGCTGATGATTTCATAGAGAGTGTGGTAACCGCTGCCTGCCAGCTTGCTCGGCACAGAAAGTCTAACACGCTGGAAGTAAAGGATGTGCAGTTGCATCTTGGTAAGTGCCTTGATAGACAGTCATTTATAATCTAGATCCTGTAAATGGGAATGTATAGATCCTATTAATAGGAATCGCAGTGTGTAGAACATTGTTTATAAAATATAATCAAAACAATATGGAATAGTGTTTTAACTAACTCTTTATATATATATATATACACACACACACACATATATATATATATATATATATATAT
>JBBPCW010000006.1:12711386-12722815 GCA_037974425.1 Phenacogrammus interruptus
CACACACACACACACACACACACACACACACACACACACACACACACACACACACACACACACACACACATCATGCTTATAAAAAAACAGAATATAAAATAAAGAGTAAAAGCATAGAATAAAAGTACGAGTTAAAATAAAACAAGCATTATAAAAGAATACTTATAAAATGAATCCAGTGGAGGGTCCTGATCAATATTTTTGGTGAAACAAACCACCCTTCATCCCCGCCGTGTGCTGCAAAATGAACTCAGTACCTCACCGTGCACCCTGGGCAGCTTGATTTTCTTGCCCTAAGTACTTCACCTCCATGTCCTGCTTTTGCTGCCTCACATTTTGATGGATCTTCTCTTTCCTGCTCTTCCCTCAAGAAGTTCGTGTTAAATCACTACAAATATAAAAAATATTTTATTGTGCATATCTTAAACACATAATAGTATTGTTTATTTTAACAGTACATAATTAACAATATTTCTTAATCCCAAGAAAACATATCTAACCTTTTTCTCAACTTATATATTAATTCTGCCCTCCTGGTCTTCTTGGTGAAGTTGTTAATCACTCTGTCATACCAGCAGGGATTTTTTCCCAAGGATTTCACCAGATCACTAGCGAGCGGTCAAGCTAACAAGCTTTTCCTTCTGTGCACTCGTAGACTAATAATAAAATATAAAAAGAAATATTAATAAATACTATTAAGTAATAGATTACACGTTTTATATATGAAGCTTCAGTCTCACACTCAAGGTCAGTGCTCAGTACGTTAAATAGAACGAAGTGAAAACAAAGGCAGTGATTGGCCGCAGTGTTATGTCAGTCATTTTGAAGTAGAGAACTACCCTTTAACCGTAGGATTTAAAAGTTCAGCACAGTGTCTTTCCCTTACAGAAAGAACTACTGATAGTTTATAGTCAACTTGGGCCCATCAATAATTCAGTCAGCACCATTAATGTGCATGTTTAATGCCAGTATTACAAAAACGATTAATTGAGGGCAAAAAAAGGCACTGATTAGAGCAGATCTGAGCTTCATGGGGAGCTGGTTCCAGCTGTGAGCAGCATAATGACTAAAATTCCACCATGTGTAGTATCAGATCTAGGCACCACTAGCTGACCAGCTCCTACTGATCTAAGATAAGCTCCTACTGATGGAGACCTCACACTCTTATATTCATCAAACATTTCAGAGAATCATTTATGGCCTAAACCATTGACTGACTGATTGACTGAATTCATTACTTTATCTAACTGGAAGCCTTAGATTTTAAGGAAGGCCACATTAAGTAAAATGCTGTTCATTTTTGTGTAAATTCTAGCTGCAGCATTTTGATCAAGCTGTAGCAGTCTTATGATTCCTTTGGGGCCAGTTAGAAAAGCACTGTAATAGTCAACCCTGCAAGATACAAATGTCTGCATACATTTTTCCAAATCTTGCTTTGACACAAAATCTCTAACGTTAGTGAGGTTCTTGAGATGCCAGAATGACCACCTCTAAATTCAAGCAATAACTAATTTGATTGAAAACTGCTTTTTCAATAGCCTTTCCTATGAAGGGGTGGTAAAAGGCATCAGGTTCCTTTTTTCAGGAGGGTTTTAATAACATTAGTGATGCTGGAAACATGCCATTAACACCACAGACTCTTAAATGCTAAATAGCTGCAAACATTTAGAAAAAGCTTGTGTTATAACAGCAAGTAGATGGCTTAAGATGCAGTACTGTCTCTTCAAGCGTTATGCCATCCATACAAGTAACTTCACACATGAATGACATTTCTGTGTTTTGATACAGATTTTGTTTTTGTTACTGCTTGCCTGGATTAAGATAATACTCTCTGAATTTATTTTGTCAGGAAAAATGTTTTTAGCTGATAGGAACTCTTGAGGTAAGCATGTGTGTGTGTGTGTGGTGGGGGTCAGCTGTTATCCACAGGGTCAAGAGCATGAGTGTTCTTCACGTTCCCATTAATGTTTAGAGGACTCCGATCGTCTAGTCCTGTTTAATGCAGAGTTGTACGCTCCATTTGAAAACGTCTGCCTCTCGGCATGTTCTCTTCTGATTAATTACTGCCGTGGCACGTCTCCTTGGTGCTTTTTGTCTACCAGAACTCATTTTAGCCTTGACAAAGAGGCCGTGAGTACTTTAGAATTGCACCAGAGGCCCTGAGAACTTTAGAATTAAACAGATTGAGACAGTAATGAGTTCCAATGATGTCTTTCAATGATGTATCTCTCTCAGAGAGTTTTGATCAAGGTAAACAAAAATAGACAGAGCTAAATCCTCAACATTCACAGGAGGAATGCTGAAACCCTCGCTGATAACCAAATCCAGTGTATGACCTTGGATGTGAGTGGGATCATTTCCATGCCTGATTAAACACATCAAACAAGGCAATATGTTCTTTTGAAGTGTTATCAGTTTGAAAATTAAAATCACATGTTACCAAAAATAAGCTTTTTTTTTTTTTTAAATGATTGACAGCATTTCAGAGAATTCAGTTAAGTATTCTGGGTACCTGTAGATAACAACTAGTAAAATACTTGGACAGCGCCATCACAGTACATTCACAGGGATTAACCTCTCCAAGTGATATCTGTTTCTGCTGAAAGCAGCTAAACCCCTATATTTCTTGCCAACTCGAGAAACATTTACATTTATTTTGCATGTGTGTGTGTGTGTGTGTGTGTGTGTGTGTGTTTATGGAAGGGGGTGTTAGGATTGCTGATTTAAGGAGAACTGTTGCATTGCAGTCGCTTGTTCTCCAATCATGCTTCAGCTAAAACCAAAACCTAACCAGTGTGCAGAAATTAGATAATTAACCACAAGTAACTTTTTGGCAAGTGACCACATTTTCACTTGCACATTTTTTGACTTGCAGAAAGCATTTAAAACAGTCTGAGGTTTATGACAAATCTGATGTAGGTTGGACTGATTAACCCTGAGAACTGGTTGCAGCTTGTTCTTTCTGTTCCCAGTCAGCACTGGAATATGGCAGAGTGTTTCAAAAGCAGTCATGAGTACTACTGCTATAATGGCAAGGACCTTGCAGGTATCAATGGTAGTTCTTCAGTGCACAGTTATTATTGCTGGTGTTCTGTGCATTCGCTCCATTCTGTTGCTGCCTCCGCTGCGAAGGTGGGAGTAGAGCAGTAGAACCAGGCTGAGGGGGAGCTGCGGTGCTCCTTAGATGAGACCTGTGGACTGGCAGAAATATATAGAGAGAGCTGGTTCCTGCAAACACCACTTCACCGTGTGGAAATAAAGTGGAAATCAATTCCCTGTAGTGACAGAGAGCCACACAATACCTTTGGGATTCAGGCTATTGATATATTTATTTCAATAGATTCAACTCAAGCATCAAGGCATCAAGTAGAAACTTGCTCTCTGTGGCACTGCTGTAATTTACCCAGAATTTCTGCCTTCCTTTTAGAACAGTACCTTTTGTTTCAGTCATTAAACCAAGAGCTGTACCCAGTGAGGTTTTCCTTTTATTTTCTTCACATTCGTAGGGTGCATATTGTGTTAGATAGATAGAAGTATGTTGTGTGGAGTCGACTACATTCTAGCCTCTAGGTGGTGGTGGTGGTTCATTAGCTGGCACTGGGTAGAAGGTCTGAATCCATGAGCTGTCTTTGCTGTCTGATATCTGCATAAATATACAGACTGGCACATATAGTTCTAGTTTGGAATATGCTTGTGTGCAGCCTTGTCTGAACTGCTTTGCCTTAGTGTTAGTATTGATTCCTTCTAAAAGGAGCAGTTGAGCACAAAATCCAATCTGCATAATTTTCCCCTTACTCTTAATGTGCAAAAGCCTGTTTGGCATCTGAGGTTTGCTTCTGAGTGATGAAGCTAATGTAATGTGGTTTCTACTTTACATGCCCAGTTTGTAGAATCTTCAGTTTCTTCTGAAATCAAGAGAATTAATATTGTTTGTGCCTCTTTCCTGTAGCAAGAGCAAATTGGCAATGTTAGATGATTCGTTCAGCAAAACAAAAAAACGCTGGTCCAACTCATCCCAAAGGCGTTGGATGGTGCTTTGTATCACTACAGAGAATTCATTTGCACTGCTCTAGGTCTTTATACCCGTCATTGGTATTGAGCATGGTGGCATTAGGTTCATGTGCAGCTGCATCCCATTCAGTTGGTAATGCTTTTATTCAGCTGTTATGTAAGTTGTGTGTGCAACTGAATACCTGTGTTTGCAGTGGATGTGCCTTGAATAGCTGAATTTACTAATACAAAGGGGGTGTCTGGATAGTTTGAGATATTGTCTAATATTCCTGACTAAAAAAAAGTCAAGCCTGTTGCATAACTCATAACAGCAGACATCTTGAAGCCAGAATGTTGTCTTTACTTTTGTCATACTGTAACTTGGTGGCCTACAGGTAGATTTTAACTGGTGACCAAGTGAACCACCAACAGAGAAAGGGGATAGATTGGCTCAACAAGACTACTAGAGGTTTCCTGAAGTTAAAAATAACAATGTGACCACAGGGAACCTTGAAAATTGCAGCCCAGTAGGGGTCACTGAGGGTAGATGAAACAGAGTCTGTCAGGGGAAGGCTGACTGGCCAGTGGTCAGGATAACAAAGGAAGAAACAAACCCAAATACCTTCCCAACAATTGAATGGCAGAAAAATGAATTAACAAAAGAGATAAAGGAAAGCAAAGATTTGAAAGGGAAATCTAGGCTAGGAGAGTAAAGAATGTCTGGGCAATGGGTAGATAGATCTAAGCACTTTCTGTAAATAGTGGTTCTTATTTTGTATGCTTGGAGAAACAGAAAGAGGACTTGAGAAAGAAGAACCAGAGAAACTCAGAGAAAAATCCTCAAGGGCTTACAGCTAGTGCAGAGAACAGAAGCTCAAAAGAAGGGAGACACAGAAATAAACTCAAGGGGTTTACCAATTACCAGCCAGACTTGTACAGCACCAAGAACCCAAGACTGAGCACGGACCAAACTGTGATTTTCCCTTAAGTACAGGGTGACATGGTTTAGCCAATTTCATCCTAATCATAGCAGATTGGCTCTGTGCCTCCCCCTGCTGGTCTGTGTAGTTCTATGAGGTGCTGCTTAATACATAGAACATCAGAAACCAAGTCAGCGAGGCTATTTGAGATAACAACTCACACTCATTTGATGCGTGTTTGTGATGGTTTAGATGAGGTTTGCACAGTGTTCATTGGAAGGTATAAGCTTTGGTTGCTTGTTGGGGCAATATTAGCATAAAATGTCAAACATTTTCTTTTCTTCTGGTTTTTACATGATGAATGCTTAGTGTTGTTACTTTACATGCCCAGTTTGTAGACTCTACTTATCTGTCTCTTCTGAAATCAAGAGTAATAATATTAAGTTTGTCCCTCTTTCCTGTAGTAACAGCAAATACTCTTATTTGATAGCTTTGCACTAAATGTTGGAATGTTTACTGCACAGAAGCCTCTTATACTTAATACTATTCATTTACACGGCCACACACGCAATATTGTATTTGAGTTGGAGGGATGCAAGATGTAACCTTGCCCTTTTGAAATCAAATAAAAAGGGGGTGTGATCCATCACTTATTTGTCATGTGTGGCAAACTAAGTTAATGTATAATAGGGATTCCCATAGCAGGGCTCAAATGTGTTTCTGCAAGAGAGTGCATCTGTCTCTTTCTCAACGTAATCCAATCCAGACACTCCAGTGGTCACATGAGTAACCTAAACAAATGATGAACCACAGCATGGAGCCCCACAATAGTGACGATTGAATTGGCTGTCACAGGAAATGTTGGCTGCTGTGAAATCTTCTGTTCCGTGCCTCGGCTCCGTGGCCCCCCTGAGATCATATGTTTGGATAACTGTGCAGCGTCAGCATAGTTATAGCGAGCTGCTCCATAACTCTACTGCTCATGCATAAAACGTGCATTGTAAACATGTATAGTTCATTTGGTTGGCTGTGCCACTAGATTGAGATAAGTCTACAGATGTCTCATTACATTTTCATCGAGCAGCACAGAAGACAAATTCTGTACTTGAGTATTAAAATATAGATACCCACTGTAATGTATGATTTGTAGATGTCTTTGATTTGTATTTCTACTTCATTTAAAAGGACAAATGTATGTGCTTTTAAACATACAGTACATTAAAGAGAATCAAGTGTAAGAGTTCTGTAAGTTATGGCATTTATATGGGCATTTCCCAAATGAGGATGGGTTCCTTGATTGAGTCTGGTTCCTCTCAAGGTTTCTTCCTATTGCCATCTTAGGGAGTTTTTCCTCACCACTGTTGCCGTCACCCTTGGCTCATCAGAGGCATTTCATTCACACACATTCACACACACACATTTATTTCATTTTGTAAAGCTGCTTTGTGACAATGACCATTGTTAAAAGCGCTATATAAATAAAATTGAAATGAATTGAATTGAATATTATTTTTGTCCAGCGAACTAATCCTGTGTTACTGTAGAGGTGAGAAAAATGTTAAAAATAGACAAACTTTTCTGTTTATTAAGAAAGTATGTCTGAAGTATGTCGAAAGTTATCTTTTAAAGGGGTGATACAGGTCAAACAAATTTGCCATGCCATAGGTCTGATATGCTGTAATTGGTTTGCTTCAGTTTGAAAGAGAATAATATTGGATATTTTAGACAGGCAGTTTTTTTTTTACACTGAATGACATATTCAGTTGTAAGCCAGGACGTGAAAAACAGGACACTTGACTTTTTTTTACCTGAAATTGTTTGACCTTTACTCATTTAAGACCATGAACTCATGTATCAAATGGGGACACACTGATATGGAAGGTGTGTAGATTCAGTATGCAGAGAGAGTTGCACATGTTTGCTCTGAGGACTTTTAAATCTAGTCTTACAGTAGACCCAGTGTAAACAGATGTTGGCAAAAAAGAAAAAGAGACAGCAGAAAGCACACACCTCGTGTTCATCATGTGATGAGGAGTGAGTGGATTATGCTTGTTACTTCTAAACTTCAACTAAACTTACTTCTACAAAAACTATAAATGTGGGATTTACACTAGATGTGACCATATGGCACCTCTGGACTAAATGGTACACTTTTAGACCGTTAATGGATATTACATTTAATGTGCAAAAAAATAGTCTGCTGTACAGGCCTAACGGACTTTAACATTGACCACAGTGTTATGGCCAGATTACTGGGTCAGAGTATCTTAGAAACAGCAAGGTCTGTGGGGAGCTCCTGGTTCGCTGCAGGGGAGTGGGGGGATGGGGGGGCGTTGTTGGGGGTACCTACCCAGAGTGGTCCGGAGGAACAAACAGGTGGGGTTGGGTGTTCAAAGCTCATCGATTCGCAAAGGCAGTGAAGACTATCCTGTATATTCTGAACAAATGGAAAGGTTACCGTGGCAT
Source organism: Phenacogrammus interruptus (assembly GCA_037974425.1). Taxonomy (NCBI): domain Eukaryota; kingdom Metazoa; phylum Chordata; class Actinopteri; order Characiformes; family Alestidae; genus Phenacogrammus; species Phenacogrammus interruptus. The sequence continues at coordinate 12,718,763 of JBBPCW010000006.1, forward strand.
TGGTGATCACACCAAGATGCATTGTTTGAAGAAGACATGCCAGTGTACTGATGCTCTTGGCAACGTTCTGTTGGGAAACTTGCTGTTCTGGCATTCCTAGCATTCATGTGGACTTCAGCGTTATGCAGACCACCTACCTAAACATTTGTGTGGACCCAATACACCCTTTCATGGAACTGGTATTCTTTAATGGCAGGTCTATTTCAGAAGGATAATGCCATTCGCACCCATGGATTGTTTTGGGAATACTCTGAAGAACATGACCAAGAGTTCAGGGTGGTGCCCTGGTCACCAAATTCTCCAGATGCATTCAAGCATCTATGGGATGTGCCTGACCAACAAATCTTGACCTTAGAGTCAGCATGACCTTAGAGGTCTTGTAGAGTCCATGCCTCAGTGAGTAAGAGCTGTTTTGGCAGCACACAGAGGACCAACAGCATTTTATGCAGGAGGTCATAAAGGCACTATAACAAAACAAAGGCTTAATTGTTATGTAAAAGTTAATTATTAATATTTTTTAAAAATACCCAACGCAAATGTTGTAAGTGAACCTCTAGGAGAAATAAAACCCCAGAACAATGAAGAATATGGACCCTTTTATAGAGCAGACACTTGTGAATTAGTACATAAGTACCATAATACATTATGTGTACTTTGTTAATGCCCTCTGCTGGAGTCGAGCTGTGTGGAGGCACAGATGGCTGACAAATTCAAGGAAAAATCAACATGGTGTACTTACAAGGTGTTGAGCCTTCAGTGTGTCTTGGCATTTACAGTCTTTGCATTCTTCCAAAAGATAATTACTCAGCTGGTGTTTTGATGATGGTAGTGAAGAGTCCTGTTTAACACATTGGTCCAAAATCAGTAAAAATGAGTTTTAAAAAATATGACATTTTAAAAAATATATATATCCTATTCCATTTGATTGTGTAGGCCAGTGATCTGTGGATACACTTTTTTCCTATATAATGAATGTCCTTCAGAATGCAGGACCCAGGGTTCTCACCCAAGTCACCTTGATAGTAGATCAAGAGCAAACATTTCATCACAGGATAAAGATAATCTGTTAGAATAACATTTTATTGATTTCCCTTAAAGTAGACAGGTAATGACCTTAGCGGAATTCCCTCTAAAGCATAAAAAGGATCACAGACCCCCTCACAATAGGAGCAGCTGGTCATCTGGTGGTGCGGGAGTTTCCCCAGTGATTGGAAGGTCATGGGTTCAATTCCCAGGACTACTAGTGGCACCACTGGTGTGCCTTTAAGCAAGATACTGTCCCCACACCATACTCCCTAGGCACTGTGTTCCTGGCTGCCTGCTGCTTCACTCACATTACATTTACATTTATGGCATTTATCAGACGCTATTATCCAAAGTGACTTCCATTTCCTAACTACAGGGGACAGTCTCCCTGGAGCAACTTGGGGTTAAGGGTCTTGCTAAGGGACCCAGTGGTGGTGTGCTGGAGGTAGGATTCTAACCTGTGACCTCTTGGTCCAGAGGCAAGGATCCTACCCACTGAGCTACCTCCACCCATTATTGTGGAATAACTGCAAAGAACAATTTAATTCTGTCCTGTGCTGTACTGTGGTGTGTTCATGTTGTGACAAACATTGTACACTTACCATAGGAGTCAAGTGTTCAGAACTACCCACCTCAATGTTTGCAACACATCCTCCTCATTTGCCCACTTGTGGAAAGAATAGTGACGGAGGACTTGTCTGAATGTCAGATTTTACCACATCTCTGTAGTCCAGTGTCTACAACACTAATGTCTCCAAATTGCATTCTTTTTAATGTGGAGTTTTTACATTGCAGCTCTAAGATTTCTCTATATGTAGGTGTGTACAGACTGTTCACTCTGGCGTCTGAATATGTTGTGGGTTTCACAGCAACAGATCGGTGGGAAAGGTAGTGAGACCATTTGGCTTCCTTTATATAATCAACTTTTATGTAAGCAGGTGACAAAGCCCAACAACCAGCAAAATCCAAAACCCATCCAATCTGACGTTCGCATTTCTTAGTCGTCATCTGGATGTAGACAGGTGTGTGTGTGTGTGTCATTAACCTGAACTAATCTTTTATTATTAGGATTTGAATCATGCCGAACAACAGATCATCATGGTACTCACTTTAAAACTCTTCCTTTGGGATCCCAGCTGTGAAAATAGGTCAAGCCAGGGGATGAATGTGGGAGGAAAAGTATGACTCTAAGCTATTGTGTAAAATTAAATTGATATGAGAAATGTGAATGGATTAGTGTTGGACTATCTGCAACTACCACCCCTCCCGGCTGTAGGACACGGCTGTACAATAGGTGGCTGAGCTCCAGCTCTAACCCGCCGCTGCTGCTGCTGTTCATGAATCAATAGGCAGCCTCTCTTTTGCCATGTCCTAAAAAGATTAACTTAAATCCAGGCAACCTGTGGGTCTGCTTAGATAACATGATGCTGTGGGTCTGAGATCCCAAGCTGGCAGTCTAAAGCCTATTGTTTCCAAGGCCGAAGACCTTCTGGACCGAGGTCCACTCAGGTGCTTGAGAAGTGCAGCTCTACACAGTTAGGAGTCCGGGTTTGAGGCAGCGGCTAAGCTGTCTTTGAAGAGGTATTTTTGGATTCACCTCTTTGTAAGTCTTAAATTTGTTAACCCCTTGGTTAACCTCATAAGTGCAAAAGCTACACACACACCCACACTTCAATTCACTGCTTTAACTCACATATTCTTTTCATTGCATTTACTGCAAAGTTCACCGCCATTACTGACTATGCATTAAGGTAATTGAGCCTGAATGGTATTGTATGAACAAAAGTATTGGGACCCCTGACCATTACACGAACAGGAACTATAATGACATTAAATTAATGACATTTTGCAGCTATAACAGATTCCACTCTTCTTGGAAGGGTTTCTGTGGGAATTTGTAGCCATTCGTTCTGTAGAGCATTTATAAGGTCAGGCACTAATATTGGATTAGAAGGTCTGGCTCGCAATCTCTGTTTCAGTTCATCCCAAAGGTGCTGCTGGTTTGAGGTCAGGGCTCTGTGTGGGCCAGTCAAGTTTTTCCACATTGATCTCATCCAACCATGTTTTTATGGAGCTTGCTTTGTGCACTGGGGCACAAACATGCTGGAATAGAAAAGGTCCTTCCCCAAACTGTGTACATGAAGATGGAAGCATGGCGTTGTCCAGAATGTCTTGGTAGTAAGACTGGAAGTAAAAGGTCTAGCCCAAACCCTAACAAACAGGTGTTTGCCAATTCTTAAAGTATCTTAAAGTATCAATGTGTTCCTGGGCTCATGTTAATTCGCTCTGCAGTTATTTATTCAGCACTGTTTATTTTGCTGTGCATTTGTACTGTTACACAATCACTACAAATGAACATTCACTACAAATGAACATTCACTTATCCAGAAAGTTGCCCAGAGTTCTTGCTTATTTATTTATTTTTATTTTTCCTACAGTTTGCAAGACACTTTGAGCCCAGTCTCTTTGAGACCACACCTGCTCTTTCCCAAATCCTTACTTAAGTCTAGGAAGGCTTAAATAGGTACTGACAGTGTGAATACACCCCTGAGGATTTCGTGCTGTTACAAACCACTGTAAATGAGTACTTCGTTTATAGTATAAGTAGAAACTCCTAGGTATATCTTTCAGTCTCTGGGAGAATTTTGAAATCCTTTCTACTTAATTCAGGTCAGCCGTGATTCATACGTCCCAAAGTTTGACACGTTCTCATTCAACTATAGAAACTACAAAACGTATCAAAAATAAGTGACATGAAGGCAACGACTGCAAACAACTCCTGAAGCTGGAACAACTCAAAAGCAGAGTGTGAATTATCCCTCTATAATTGGGGGTACTGCCTTCATAATACTCTAACGAACCCCCCACCCCGCTAGTTATGTCTCTTTCTGAGTCTTGATTTGTCTCTTTCTGGGTCTTTAGCTGAAACGTGACCCCCCCCGCCTCACACACACACACACACACACACACACACACACACACACACAAATGCACACACACACACACACACACACACCCCCACACACA
>JBBPCW010000006.1:12723947-12739539 GCA_037974425.1 Phenacogrammus interruptus
ACACACACACACACACACACACACACACACACACACACACACACACACACACACACACACACACACACTTTTGTCATATCAAAAGGATGGTACAGGGGTGAGATTGTATTTATAATTTGGCTTCTGCATCCCAGAACATCCCCACTTTTGGAGAGCTTGATACACCCTTGGCTTATAATCACACAGCACAGCACACAGTGTGAACAATGTGAAATTCTTTCTTTTAATCCATTAACCAAGTGAAGCAGCGGGCAGCCAGGAACACAGCGCCTGGGGAGCAGTGTGTGGGGAGGGTACTAGCAGTGGTGCCACTAGCAGTCTTGGGATTCAAACTCACGACCTTCTGATTGCAAGGGCAACTCCCTGACTGCTTGGCCACCATTCAGATTCCCTGCCCACTTTGAGGAAAACCAATAAAAAGTTATTCTGATTACCTTTATCCAGTGATGAAACGTTTGATCTTGATCAACTATCAAGGTCTTGCATTCCAAAAGACCTTGAGTATATATGAAAAAAGATATGCCCAGTGTCATATGGGACAGGATACTCCACCTGCATCTTATGTGGAGCTGCTCCAGATGCAGCTGGTTCTTCATGAGCTCCTCTGGAAACAGCAAGTGAGTGAACTGCTCAGTACGAGTCTTGAGACTTGCACCAAGAGCTGCACAGGTATAAATATAAATGCTGCATTGCACCACGTGGGGGCGACCATTGCACACTTAAATGTCTACACACGTCCAGCTCCAGAAAGTATGCCTGGGAAAGGGGAAAAAATCCTAATCCCGTTTTGAAGTGTTTACCCTGACGTCAGATCGGATCGCAGCTCCTCTCTCGCTCTCTCTCTCTCTCCCTCTCGCTCCCCCTGTCTCTCTCTCTCACACACTTCTCCGCTTCGCCCGGGATTTCAGGGACTGATGGACTCGAAGTCCAGAACCTACAGACCTGGAGCCCCTGACATGATCCCCGTCAGTTTTTCCCAGACTGGACTAAAAGCGTAACATGAATACCTGCGCCATTCTTTTACTCCTGGCTGTTCAGATCCGAGCCGACAGTGTCGAGGGACCAACAGGTAAAAGTGTCCCTTTTTTGTCTCCCTGAGCACTTTTAAAAACTTCTGCATGTGAAGAGCACGTCCTTTAGGGGCGAAATGCTTCGTGGTTGTCTGATTTTTTCCTCCCTGAAATTGTTTACCAACTTTTTAAAGCGTGGGATACAATTCTGTTCTAAGACTGAGATGCGACTAAAAGGACAGAAGAGTTTTTTTTTAATGTTATACATTAAAGAATCGCGCCAGGATTTGTCTCTGACGTGTATTTAAGTCTCCTAGTACTCCTAGAGCCTGGTCGCTTGTCCCAGGTGTTTTAAGTAGTTTTTTTTTTAAGGTAAATTTTTCAGCCCAGCACTGACGGCTTTAATATTCTCAGTTTTTAAAGGCAGTGTTATGTTTCATTTGGGTGTTTAGTTTCGCTGTCAAGGCAGACCATCTTTATTTCTGTCCCCGGAATAAACCGGTCCGTGTGTTTCATTACAGTGAGTTTTATTACACAGATGTTACATCTTCACGCTACACTTTTACAACCTTTTTAATAAGAACTGCACATTTAACACGTGTAACAAAACGTGAACTTTTTCTTGGTGTAAAAAGTCAGCCATTATGTTGAGTGAAATTGTAGACTCTAGTTTTATGTTATTTATCTAGTTTTGCTGATAGTTGTGTCTGGTCTTACACCGAGCTGAACGTAAGAGAACTGAGGAAGGATCGGCGCCCTGCGTTGTTTTTGCCCACCGCTTTTCCGACACGCCTCGCATTCCTGTTCTACGATTGGCTGTTGGTTACACTTATAAGCAGTAACGTGCTATGATTGGGTAGTAGTTAGTCCTGCGCGCTGTCCTCCAGCAAATCCCAGCATTGATAGGCGGGTCTTGTCGGAAAACGGGTGGGAAAAAAAATTTAAGTTACGCAGCCCACGATGAGAGCCTTAAACCAAATGACGCAGTGTGGCTGGAAAAGGGCTCCCGATGGACTGCAGGTCTTTCATTTCTGAACCTGGTGGGTCCTGTGAGTGCAGCCCACATCATATTAGTGAATCTAAAAGCTGTTTTGGTTGTGAATGCTGAGTTTTACACTGCTCTGTTAGAAAAACTTGGTTTTCCTGAGGGTTGTGTTTGAGGATCCATTGGTAGGAAAATCTCTAAAAGTCTTAGTATATGAATTATCTCAATATTTTCTGTCAGTCACTGTCACATAAGGCCTAATTAAGGTATTTATGCCCAGCAACTACATTTACTCTGATGAGATATTAGAACATATTTTCTGATATTACCAAATCATAGTAAATTGACCTTATGTCCTTATGCAGCTGGTAGCCTAGTGGTTAGGGCATTCACCCTGCGACCAGAAAGTCCGAGTTTAATTCCCAAGACCACTAGGCACTGCTGAGGTACCCTGAACAAGGTACCGTCCCCACGCACTGCTCCCTGGGCGCTGTGTTCGTAGCTGGCCCCTGCTTCACTTGGTGAATGGGTTAAATGCAGAGGTTGAATTTCGTGCTGTTCACACTGTGTTCAGTGATGTGTTCACATATGACAAATGATCACTTTCACTTCACTTATCAATAAAACTGGTATTGTCATTGAATGTACATCTAGCAGTAGACATACTATCTATTTTGAATTATTTACTGTTTTCAGTGCTTTTCATCCCAATCAAATGGGATTTTCTGTTGTTTTGCTTAAAATCAGTAGTTCCATGTGAGCAAAAGACTTAGATTTTTCTAACTTATTGGTGTTATTGAATTGAGAAATGTCTTAAGATTTGTGCAGAGGCAAGCTCAGAGAATGTCTGAGTGAGGGGAAATTTTAACAGATGTTTTTACATGGTCAGTCAGTCTGTCAGTCGCTCTGTGAGTCAGTGAGTCCGTAAGTCTGTCAGTTCTACATTCTCCCCCAGGCTTCATGTGTTGTTTCCTCAGAGAGCGGTGCTGTATGGGTGATACCACTCTGCTCTCTGGAAGCTATAGCCAGTTGGAAAACACAGCCTATAGTTCAGCTTGCCTGAGCAACTTGACAAACAGTCATGATCCGTCTGAAGAAGTTATCGATTTTCAGTTAACAAAATGGCTTCCATTTAGCAAGCTGTCAAGCAACAGGGGTGTGTGTCCGTTGCTAGGTGCGACATTTTCCATTGTAATCGCAGCGTCCTATCTCATTAAGATCTCTGACACTCAAATCCGGACTTTTGTTGCTCTCTTCTGCCTGAGTTTGAGGGAGTAATCCGCTTATATTGTGTGGCGTTGCTGTTTCCGCCATGGCTTTGTATTTTTGTGGGGGGGTCTGGTTGACAGTGCTGTAAGGGTTTGGCCACGTCTGGCTCTCTTTAGATACCAATTACACTCGCCTTCAAGCTTTGCTCTCTTAATTAATTGAATCAGTGTTTTGTTATTTTTAAAATTGTAGTATAATTAGTTTATTGGCTTGTAATGACTCTTGTTTCCCTGAACAATGGTGAATGAAACTCCACTGAACATTGATGGATAGCGTTTTACAGATAGAAAATGAGGAACAAATGGTTCATTGGCCCCTAAGTTTTTTCTGTTGCAAGACTTTAGCTAAGAAGTAAGTACTGCACCAGTCAGTCTGATCAAATTTTATCACTGAGTGTTTTCTGTAACAGCTCTGAGTTGTGAACACAAGAGGGACCTGTCATTTATTCCTCCTTTGAAGGACGTTTCCTACTTTCACACTCCTCCCTTCCAAGCCATAGACACTGTCATAATCCCATTCATGCGGTGATGCAGAAATCATCCGGGCCAGTGTCAGCCGTAATGAGGAGAATGAAGCACATCATTAAGACGAATAGTTTGAATTATGAAAATAATTAAAACCCATGAAGATAATTAAAAGAGCTCAAATGGAACGGTGAGGCAGCACTCAGGCTGTGTGACTGTCGTCGGAGATTTGAAGCACGTGGGGCTTTTTACCTGCTTTTGTAATGCTGTTTTGTAGGAACAGCCCCTCGTATATGCAAATCAGATTGTTAGATCCTTTAAGTGACTGTTTTTGCTACCGTTTAAATGCTTAAGTCTTTTTTTATTGTAGCACCAATATGGAAAAATGTAGATTTTGATGTAGAAATGCAGATGATATTTTGACTGTTTGTTTTGGTTTGAAAACTCCAATCACACTTTGGATACAGGGTGTATCACTCATACTTTGTGCTCTGCTAATTATGCAATTTTTTTATCAGACATCCCATTACAGATGGCCTTGGTTCTTCAAAAACTGCCAACATGCACAACATAATCAGAAAACCATATCTTGTAGATAAAATAATAAAACAACTCATAATTATGATCAAATATTGTCATGCTGGCCACCTCTACTTTATAGTAAAGGGCAGTGTTCCTATCTAGAGGAGCAATTATCCATTGGGAACAGTATGGACTATACATTTGTGTAGTTATGCTTTTAGGCCTGTGTGCCGAAATGTAGAAACTTTAAAGGTTATTTACGGAGACAAAAACTCTTAATACTTATAATGCAGGAAATAACACATAATTACATTTTCCATCACAACGCAACATCTGGCATTTTGAAATCCTCAGCTTATTAAAATGGCATTTGTACTTATATCCATTATATAACTATATCACACTTTGCAGCAGATGTTTTGTGCCAGATAAAGATGCTGTATTTCTTGAGAAAGCCACTGGATCAGTCAAGGGCAAGAGAGGGCACTGATTGCATACTTCTTTGACTTGTTTATCAAAATCTTCTGGCAGAATAGCATGCATACCCACACGCCATCTGTTCTCATGTTGTAGAGCGCTGTTGTTGTATCACACGTCTTCTTGAGGAATAAGCCTCCTGCCATTGTTTGCTCAGGAGGCTGTTTTGTGCCAGTTGCATGCAGGGTACTGTGATGAAGCAGGTCTATGTGGAGGAAGGGCTCAGAGAGAATGGGTACAAGGAGCAAGTGGGTTTTCCCCACCCCATGACGTGATGCTCACCGTGCATGCCTGAACCTTGATGCAGACACCCTGACGCCTAGATACAGAGCCATGGGAGGTCTCAGATGTTCCAACCAAAGACATAAAACTATCAAAAGACAAATGGGGCTGTCCGCCAGACGTCACGTGCAGCTCCTTTGACTTCTGCTAATTGCAGAGCACTATTGAAGAAGAGCAATTAGGATGGCGTGACTTTAATCGTTACCCCCTCTTTAATTTCAGGAAACTGTCTGTTTTCGCTACCTCTGGATTTCCCGACATGTTGTAAGCTAAGGTGACCTCGTCTTTGTTTTCCTTCTAGTGTTCAGCCATGGTTGCCAAAGTAATGAATGAGCAATGTCAGACACTGTTTCAAGGCAACAGCTGAGAGCGGCTGCTGTAGAACATCTGAAAGAGTCCGTCTCTTGTCGACAATGTTTTCTTTGGACTCCTCTGTTGACTGTTCTGGGCACTGGAGAAAGGGTGGGGAGAACTGCCGGAGGGCTCCCCCCCCCACCCCTTTCTCTTCAAAGAGCAGTTCAGCGCTGAGTCACATCTGATGGGAAACGAGTGAAAAACAGTAGAGTGACATAGACCTGGCTTTTCTTTATTGCCTCTGGAAGGGCCAGTTAATTCCTCTGCGATTTATTGACGGTTTTGAAAAACAGTTCCGTTTTGAGGGGCCCTGATGGAAACCTGTTTCAGAAGGACTGCGTAAGAAAAATAGTGAATGCTCTTTTTGCCAACAGAAGACGGACGTTCAGAGTCCTTTTTGCCTCAAAGTTCACACTGAGGCCTCAATGCTCGGCGCACTTTGTAATAGCTATAGTTATAGCTTTGTTAGAGCTGGGCTGGGCTGGGCTCTCTCTTCAGCTCAGATCAATGTTAATGTGCAGTGGTGTGGAGCACTGCCAGTCTCTGACTGCGCTACAAGTCAAAGAGTCGTTTTAAATCAAACTTACCCATGTGTGCTATGCATGGACACCTACTCTTACTTTATAATTCGACATCTTACTTTATAATTCATGGGCCTTCTTGCCACAGTTGTACTGGTAGCTGCTTGTTTGTTTACTGTAGCTTATTTAAAGGAGAGAGCTACACTTCGCACACTGAAATATGTGGGTGTAACGATGCTGTAAACTCACTTTGCATTATATGCTCTTATGGAATATTAAACCATAAAAGAATGACTGAAAACAATTTAATATTCACTTAATATTTAGAAGAAAGCTTGAATGGAGAAAAACTGAAGACTATGTATAGCTGTGGCACAATTTACTAAGAAGACTAGAGGAGGACGGTGAGAAAATGAAGTATAACATGACTTTGCAGGACTAGGCTGTTGAGTCACTAGTTAGGAACTATAAACAAGGCAAAATGCCAAAATGCTGCATTGCAAAATCACAATTTCAGCGCATGGTTACACTACTACTAATGTAGCCATGTTTCTAATGACTTTTTGTCTTCGCAGTATAGTGACTCTTTTCTGAGGCCAGGGGCCGGGGACATTTTTGCTGTCCTGCTTACTCTCGTGGCTTTGTCTTAGGGTAGAGATTCACAGCCCACATGCCTTCTGAAACTTCTCCTTGCCTGGTTCTTTGTTTGGCTGCCTCATTAGAACCATGTATGATAGTCAGGAACTCCTCTGAGGCCATGAAAGGTGCCATTGTTAGAAAAGCCACCAAAGCTTAGAGGATAATTGCACATGATATGCTTTGTTGTGTCATGGTCTCCTCAAACGAGAGTTGTGGAGGGTCAAGGAGCAGTACAGGTCAACACAGACCCCGGCTCAGAGACTGGAGGAGAATTTTCTCCTCAAAAGAGTTAAATGAGCTTGAAATATTGGATTAAAATCTTTAAAAACTGTGTGAGAGCTTTTGTTCTCCTTGCCTTAAAGAATGTCAAGAATGCGAAAGGGACGTTCCAAAAATCTTTCCTTCACTTTTCTTCACTTTTTTACCCTGGGACTTTTGTCTCTAGAATCAAGCTGTCAAATACTGTGACATTGTGACAAAATATGCACTGAGAATGTCTTGCTTCGTGACTTATATTGATTCATGTTTTAGAATGAATGCCGCTGCTGGTTTTGAATGCAGAGTGATGCACAATAATTTGTAATTTGTGGATCTCTGAGGTGAGAACACGGCATGCTTCCTAACTGAGAAAAAAGCTGAGAAGGTTTTTTTTTTCTCCTGAAAAGTTTATGAGGATTTTTCTAAACTTTATCTATATTGAAACTTGTCCAAAAACAATAGTCTTTACAATGGAGTTCCCTCTCAATAGATTATCCTGCTGTTTGAATGCAGCCACTAAAGCCACTAAAGGTCCATGCAATATAAAAAGATCTATCGTGATTTCTTTTCATGTGCAGTACCGTGTTCCTTCAGCGGGAGCCTTCCTGTCTGAGGCCTATACATTACCGTTATGTGCATGCACATAAAGTTACATTTATGACTAAATGAATTTGCCAAGCTGCATCTCTCTGACCTTTTGGATCATGCTTTATTGCAAAGCAAAATGGAAGTACGTCTTTATGGAGTCTCTGGTTAGCATTGTGGGCGTTACATTTGTGTGTGTGAGAGCGATAAAGAGTGAGTAAGCGTATGTGTGCCTTTGTCTGTTTTTGTGATGGTTAGAAGAGCGCAGGAATGATAGGGGTGAACTCTCTGGCCGTGGATGTGTCATGCCCGTTGTTGTGAAGACCCCAGGGAGTGCTCGGGTTCTCACTGCCCCCTCTGCCTTTGACAGGTTGGAGGATTTACAGCGAGTATGCTCTCATCCTCCACACCTCTGTGGCCTGATAGTCTCCCTCACAGTGCCCCTGTCCAGGAGAGATTAATGCAGTATTGATCCTTGAAATCTGGCAAGTCCATTCCACTAAGATTTCATCAAACCCATGTCCGCTGTGAGCAATGCCCCTTTGATAAAAGAGCGAAACTATAGTGCACTTGGAGAGGTCACCTCATATTAATTTGGCCATATTAAGGCTGATAACACGGTAGCTGCGGTAGATGGTAAAACTGGAAGAGGAGCTGATGAAGCACCTTGAGTCTAGATGTTTGTAACTTTAAGGTTTATGGTGCTTTTACTGTATTTGTTGGATTTTTCCAAAGCCTTTGCGATTAGCTGGAAGATGGAATTAAATAGAGCGTTTTAAAGGGATTTTTATTCAGAGAGCTTTTATTCCACACACAGTCATTTTACAGTCAAGTGTTGAATGGTTTTCTTCTGCAGGTTGGTTTGAATGCAGAGTGATTCAGATTAAATCCTCCAGTCAAATGGAGCATGGCACCTAGAGGCCAGTTGTTCTTAAACCTCTCCTGAGGGCTCCCAGATGATTCACATTTTGGCAAAACACAACTTCCAACACATACTTACAGAGGAAATATGTGAACTGTTGGGGAATGCTAAGGACAAGGTTGAGAATTGCTATAGACTAACTGGATGAGCCTAGGTTAGGAATAGTCAAGGTGACGGAGTATTTCATAGAGTAATCGGATAAAGGGACTATCAAGAGCAAGAACTAGCACACAGAAAAAAGAGGGGGCTGTGATTATATAGCGTGGCTAATTATAACATACAAACCTACTCCCACAGGCCAAATCGTTATCACCAGATAATACCAGGCCATTACAACAAACAAAAGTGGTAAATACTACCCATGAATCATCGGTAGAGTTGATTGCTCACAGGAGCACTCCAATGATGCATAAGATCAAAATCAAATCAGACAACAGGTGGTGCCAGAAAAGCCAAAAAAAAGCATTTATAGTCTCCATCAGCTATTTCATCCAATGCTGTACAGTGTAGTGATGCGTGGCACAGCCCTTGGGCACGTTTTGAGTCAGGTTATTTGGAAATTTTGTTATTTGGAAAGTGTGGTTGGTCAAAAAGGGACAAAACAAGTGGTCTGGTCAAATTCATATTGCAGAAAATGTTTTGCCTCGGCTCTTATAATGGGTTGGATGGGTCATAAAAAATCCTAAAACACAGTACTATATAATTTACCACTGGAATTTACCACTTAAATTGACTTTTAAACAATTGTGAAAATGTTAATTATTTACAAATATAGAAAACTCATGGAGGAAAAGAATCAGGGGGAGCTTCCAGTGGTAACTGCAGCACTCCACTATGTTCCCTGTATTTACTCATTTTGCATGTTCTCTCATCTTGTCCATTATTCCCAGGATAAAATAATATTTTTTGTCTTATTTAGTAACCATACTGCAGAATACAGCAAATATATGCACCACTCTACATATTAGAAAGGGTAATTCTGCTTTGAATTCTGAGATTTTTTGCTAGTTTTTACCATCACAGTGGTCTGTTATTGTGATAACTTTAGAAACATCTCTTTAATCCCTTTCATTTAAAAACAAATGCGCACAGAGAGAGAACAAGGCATGAGTACATAGTAGGCAAAAACAAAATCATTGACAGTGCTTTTGACAATCAGAAAACCAGGATTGTTTTCATTTATCAAAGATGCAGCCTGCCATGCTTGTCAGAATTCACCACAAACCCACCCAGCTTGCAGATCTCCCATTCTTTTCCTTTGTCTGACTCAGACACCCACATGCCGTGGGATTCTCAGTGAGTTTTTTCAAGATCTAGTGATTGTTCTCCTTTGTTAACGCAACATTCTATCATCCGTGGGGTGGGCATGGGGCAGAGTGGTGAGAGCAGGCCAGGCAATGCTGTGCTTTCAGAAACCCGCCAGATTCGCCCTTCTGAAACGAGATGGATAGCTGGTGCCATGCCAAAGCTGCCGGCTTTCTACTCCTGCAGCAGATGAACTGTCTCACATCCTGACGCCCGGCAGCCCCTGTTCCTTCCCCGCTGTGCCAGCAGCCGCCGTCTCCGCAAACAGAAAGTGGGTCTGCAAGACAGATGCTCTGAGTCCTACTCCTCACCCCATCCTCAGAGAGGCCGCTGTCACGCGTGTTTATTTTTAGCCTGTTTGGCCGCTTTTCAAGTTCTACCTCAGCCTGTGTCTCTGGACCCACTGATATGTTCTGCATATTAGAGCGTTGTTAATATTTCATAGGAGCCGTGACTCTGCTAAGATTGAATATTTCCTTACTTGCAGAGGTGAAAGGTGAGTGCTGCTCCTGCCCTGTGAATCCAGCAAGAGCCTCAGACACCTGAACTTGGCTCACTTCTCTGTTATTGGCTTGCGCCATGAAATATAAAAACAACTTTATGAGCAAAATAGCTCCTCCGGTGCTTTCTCTGCAATGCTGAACTGAGGCCTAGAGTTTGAGAAAGTGTTGTAAATACTGCATATTTTTATCATTATACTAGTATTTGATTAATCGGTTAAATTACTATTGGGCAGTATGGGCAAATATATAATGATTATTTTTTTCAGTAGATATCAAAGTATTGTGAATTGACTTTATCTTTAGAACAGTACGCGTATTTGTGTAGGTTAACTGACTAATTATATTACTAATAACCATGTTTCATTAACAGAGCTAAACAATAAATAGGTAAACCTACTGTTTACATTACTGCTTTCTTTTAAGAGCACATTTATGTTTTAACCTAAACATCAGGTTTTAACCCAAACATCATTATTTTTTTTTAACGTCTTTAAAATCCAAATTAGGGATGAAGATGCAAGCTATTATTATAAGACAAACCAAAGTATGTGAAACTCCTCCTAGTCAGACCAAAACCTGCCTCATCTTTGGAGGACAGCTCCTCACACAAACAAACTGTAATTGTGTTTGTTACCTCAATTTGACATTTGCGTTTACAGTCATACACGGAGCCTTGTAAAAATGCTAATTCCAGCAAGGTGCAAGGTGCAAGGTGCGGAGTATGCATCTGACCCTTTTGTGTTCCACAGACCCCACTAGTTTACCACGTTGTTCCCTGAGGACTCGTATAATATGAAAATCACAGAGCAATGCTTCCCAGCCTTGGTCCGGAAGACCCCTGCTCTGTACATTTCATCACTTTCCATGCTTTACCACACCCATACAACTCAGTGAGGGGTTGTTAATGAGCTGATTAGTTGGATCATGTTGGGAACAGGAAAACACTAATGTGTGCAGAGCAGGAGGCCTCCAGGACCAGGACTGGGCAGCACTGTTAAAGAGCATTAGAGAGCACTTTTTCTTCCATAAAAATCCACGTGGACATTTTTTTTCATAATTGACATCGTCAACTTTGTCAGCTAATCGTCGCAGCGTTACTTGGATTCTTCCACATCAAGGGAAATGGGATAGTGAGCTAGACTAGCTGCGTCCCGTGGGCATCATTAAGCAAATGTCCTCGTGACGGCCGGGCATCATTCTACCCATTATCGCATCGCTTTCATTAAGTCCTTACGAGCGAGAGAGCGCACTGGAGGTGTGCAGTGCTTTCAGCTTCGTGCCTCGTTAAATGAATTATAGCTGCCTGTTTCAACAGCCTAATTTAAACTGTACAGATTCACTCGTCAAGCTGGAAATTTACTGTTTCCCCTGCTACTTGCTTTCTGTCTTTCAGCTTTTTTTTTTATTCCTCTTGCCCAGTCACATGAAAAGGAGGTGTACTACTTTTATGCTCTCACTCTCTCTTTCTTCCTCTTTCTCACGCTTTCTTGTGCTCTCGCTCCGTCTCTCTCCCGTTGTGGCTGACTTTGCCCTGGTGTGACAGCTGCCCTTGACAGGTTATGGCATGACTGCACCAGGTGTCAGCTGGGACTACATTGCCCCAGCACATCTCTCCTTCACACCTGCCTGTTCTCCCTGAGCTGTTCTCTCTGTCAGTTGTCTGTCTGGATGAGGGGTGCAGAGTGACCCACCCCTTTGGCCCTTTGGGCAATGCTTGCATATTGAACAGACTATCCTGCATAAAAGGTGTTTTTCACGGGTGTGATATTCTAAGAAGCTGTGGGCGATTAGTGTAAAAACGACTACGGCTTTGTGCAACGTTCTCGAGCCCTTGAACGCCAAGGACCTGTGTGTGGGCTGACACTCCACTTCCTCGCTCTTGTAACCACATAACTTGCGCGATAGTTTAATAGTGGTTGGTGCAACGGTAGTAGAATTCTGTTTTGTGTCAACAGGTTTTCTGTTCTTTTACTCAGCAGTGAGACACGCTCATTGAAATTGTGGTCAGTGGTAAACGAGCTCGTGCTGCAGGTATGGCAGATAGAGATTATGGGGAAAAGTGCTGGAGTATTCCATGAAAAGCTAACTTAAAGATAAGTGACCTTTTTCCCTTTCACACTGACTGCATGCTTGAAACAAAGTGTAGGAGAAAGCTAACTGTGCTGGCCTCACTTTTCGAAGCCCATTTTGCACAAGGAAAGATATCTTATCTCGCCCAGGCCATTTGTTTTCCTGATAAGCCACTTCCGTGTTGCTTGCACAAGCCCAGAAAATAGAAAAAAGTGGGAAAAAATTGCTCTAGATGTGAGTAGCCCCAGCTTAAAGGGCCTGTGGCTGGTACGAAAGGAGATTTGCTTAATGTCTGATTAGAAGCATTTGGAAGAATTTATGAAGCTGAGAATTTTCAGCGTCTGATGTTTTCCACAATAACTGGAGCACATTAAGCCCAGATCCGGCTTAAATATTGGTCCAGAAAAGAGCTCTGTTTACCTTATTTGGTCCCCATGCTTCAGATACACATGCTTAAGAGTACACTCGAGAATTAAAGGAGGCTGATGCCATTTTAAAAAATAGGTGAAACTGAGCTTGAAATTCAGTATTCTTTATCATTCCCTCCCTCTTTCACTCTTAATACCTCCTCACTCCTACGCGAGTTCTATGTGTGTGCTTTAGTGAGTGATCTCTCTCGCATGCCTTCCAAGTGACATCGGTGGAAAGTCTGCCAGCGCTTGCTTGGCACACCGAAGAAGAAGATGACCAACAAATCAAAACCTGATGCGCAGGATTTGATGTGTGGGTTTGAGTTATATAAATTCAACATGAGCATAATTGAATGAGCGAAGGATGCAAATGACGGAGAATTATGGAGCTACAGGTGTTAGCTAGGAGACTGAGAGCAGCAGACTATTGATCTGACCACTGCTGCCAGTCAGAAAGAGCTTCTCCCAGAGCCTCACTCCCTCTCCCTTTCCTGGTGCCAGTACCGCCCTGGCCACGAGCATCTGGCGAGTCTTTTCTTCTCTGCTGTTTTTTTCTCTCTTTCTCTCTCTCCCTCTCTCTCTTACACACACACACGTTTCCCCCTTTCTTGACTCGCTTGTCATTTATGTCCCTCCCTTTTTCTTTCTTCACTCGCTCCCCCTTCATTGGCCTTCATGCTCCGCCACACTGCTGTAGTCAGCGCGCAGTCCTCGGCTGACATTCATAATGCATATTCATGTGTTCGGGTAAACATGCACAAGTTTGTCCGTCCTCACGGGAGGAAGTGTCTGCATCTCTTCACGCCCAGCAAAGTCTCACTGCTCATACTCAAGATTCTGGGGCCTCCTCTCTCTCTCTGTCTGTCTGTCTCTCTCTCTCTCTCTCTCTCTCTCTCTCTCTCTCTCTCACTCTATTGCACTGACTCCGTTAAGCACTCAGAAGTGAAATCTGACTGAAAGAATTCTAGGCTTTATTCTTGTTTTATCTAGCCATCAGCTCTAACACTGCCAGCCTCAGAGAGCAATGCACACCCTTTTTTCTGCTCCTTTACATGTGAGACATGTGTAATTCCTGCCTTCAAGCACTTGGAGATCAATGGCTGCCGAGCTTTGGTCTCTGAAGGACTGGGGCTGTTGGGTTTTTACCCTGCATGATTGTTGCCTGCCTCTGTCTCTGTATTTATACACACGCACAGCAGGATGCATAAGAATGAAGGTTTGAGATTTTTGGGCCTTGAGGGTCTGTGGAGAGAAAGCTTGAGCAGAAGCTATTTTCTTACTTTTACGAATGTTATTGGCTTCTTAGCGCTTCAGGTTAGACCAGTGAGAGTGAAAGGCTGGATGTGTGGTGGGAGGGCTGTGTGGGCTGTGGGCGGAGCTTTGGGCAAGAAGGTGTACGCTTGGCCTTTTTCCCCTCAGCGCGTCTGGAGAACAGCCAGATTTTCTCATTCCTGAGGTGAGGCAATGGTTTGTTAGTGCCTCATATTAGCAAAAATCCATATAAATGTGTAACGCCCATGCAAGCCTTTCCCTGCTTTGCAGAGGAGGGACAAATTTTCAGAAACAAAGGAGGTTGTGTACTCTGTTCCTCTTTTGTAGGTGTCCGTGGGCTAAGGGAGCTGATGAATTCACATTTTGCCTTGATGCTTGGCAAAGCGGCTCCAGGGATCCAAACCACAAAGGAGCTGAGATGGCTGAATGGCTGAATAGATAAAGATGGTTCTCCGGCTTCTGTTGGGTTTGAAAACAATGCATTGGGCTGCACAACCATGTATGGATTTTGCACTTTCTACATGTGTGTGCAGCTTGTTTCTATGCTCAGGTCAGCAGTGCGAGAAGCTCTCCCTCCTGTCCATCAGCTGGTCATCCTGGCTAATTACAGCTGGGCTTAAGCCAGGATTAAGTGGGGAAGTAGGCAGATGAGAGGCGAGGAGAAAAGGCATTAGGGGGATACAGGAAGGCTAATACGAGTATTAGTGTGCTTAGGTGCACTTCTGTGGCATCACGGGACACCAAGCAGGAGAACAATAAAACCCTGGGGACAGTGACCTTAGCATCCCGAAGAGAACTTAGGTTCTTTGGGGACTTTTGTTTTCCTTTTTTCTCTATTACTTTGTTTTCATAGTTTTTCCCTCGCTATTTGTCTGTACATTTTAATGTTTGAGCTTTTAAATTACAAAACAGTTACATTTTGCTCACATTTATATGATGTAGCAGTGAAGTAAAGCACCTTCAAAGGAAACACAAAACGCTCATATACACACACGCGCACACACACACACATATACTTTAATTAGACTGTGAAGTAATTAATATCCTCATTAATTTGGTGAATGAGCTGGGACTGAATCTGAACTGGGATGGGGCTGTGGGGTATCCCAGAGGACTTCTTCAGGATTTCCTGTCTGGAGATGATCAAAGCTCCATAGGCTGTGTGACATCAGAACTCCCCTCTTGTCTTTTTTCTCTCGGCATTTTCCTCACTGTGAAATGTAGAGGTCAAATGTAGACTTTCTGGCTTAGGTGAACCTTTTGTTTCTCTGTGATGTGTAATCTGAGCAAGGGCAGTCGTGACTGAGCTTATAAATGTTCTTTGCCCTCATAAGAGTGACATTTTGTGGAATTAAAGTCAAATAATATGTATGTGTGAGAGAGAGAGACATCTCTATCCACAGATATATAATCCATAGTACACTTTTGGGTAAATATTAGTGCTGGGCCGTTAACGCGCGTAAATGCGCGAGATTCTTATCGCGCGATAAAAAAATATCGCCGTTAACGCCCACCTCCATCCCACTTCGCAAGCTATGATGAATTTCACCTTGATATTTCAGTGAAATGCCGGTTCACGCACGTTTTAAACCTGTAGGGTATTTCTAATTTCAAAAGGGAGAGGAGTCTTGTGGCTGAAACGTGTTCCAGGATCCAAAGACAAAATAATCCACTTGGATTACGTTTGCAGGCTGTTTATTTTTCAAACAATATGTGAATTGTAGGTTTCCAAATAAACACTGAC
>JBBPCW010000006.1:12747269-12760929 GCA_037974425.1 Phenacogrammus interruptus
CACACACACACACACACACACACACACACACACACACACACACACACACACACACACACACACACACACACCTGTTCCCTGTTTAATATGGGGAAGCTGACATCTCCTCAGACAGCAGCAGTTTGGCGGTGCTTATGTCTGTCCACATCCCAGAAAAGATCAAACACTTATGTGTTCTTGTGCATATTAGTGTGCTTCCGCATACGGTCATACAAGACCACCAGCTTTGCATGATTGTGTATAGCATATGCGTCATGCAGTCAAGCTGCTTGTTATCATAACTAACAAATGAATTGCTTACAGCTCACAATATTGCGGTATTGTACTGAAAGCTGGAACGGGGAGCAGTCTAATGGTTTTCAGCTCACTGTTCAGTGGACTGTGAAATGTTGCATGCAAACCCTTCTCTACAGCAGCGTGTCATTAGAGGGGCTTGGTCATGGTTGGTGCAACAAGCACTGCCCAAGCACCGCACAGGCAACTGGAAGGGACAAGCCCCCTGGCGCCACTTCTTCACTTTTTTCTCTTGTCTTCTCTTCTCCTCTCTTCTTTTCTTCTCCTCTGTTCTCTTGTCCTCTACTTTCTTCTCTTATCTTATCTTATCTCCACTCCTCTCCTCTCTTGCCAAGCCTCCCTCTGCCTTAAAAAAAAAAGGTTGATTTAATGTCTGCTGAAACTGTGCAAACCCACTCTCATGGCCTAGTGTATATGGTCTGGGTATATCAGATTGCAAATTAATGAACAAATGATCTTATTTGTGTCATTTAATTATGACAGCAATATTATGTTTACCATAATATTGTAGCTCCAAAACTGCATGAATTGGCTCAAGTTCCTTTAAAGTTATGTGACTTTAAACTGAAAAGACATTCTGTTGCATAATTTCGGTTGTTTATCCTGTCATTCATGTTACAGGAAAAAGAACTGGGCAACATATTGATGTTTTTTGCAGAACATCACAAAATGACTGTGACAACTGCTGGTTCCATCTGGGACTTTAAATTAGATACACTCCTGGTGTCCTGGAGGACTAAAGCGCAGCAGAAGATTGTATTACACACCAGATTCAACAGCAAACTAATTACCAATTAATCAGCTAATTATCAAGCCCCTTCATGAGTTCAGCAGTGTGGTGCAGCAAGGCACACACTAAACTCCACATGGCCTCAGATCGGGATGGGCAAAAACGCATTAAAATGTATGTAAGACACCAAATACCCTCATTTTAAGTGTATCACAAAAAATACATATCAAAACAAACTACTGTACATTGCAAACCTCCCATCTATTGATCAGTGTGATCCGTTCATTATAACACTAAGTCACAATGTCTGTTACATTCCTGATCCCCACATATCCCTGTGATCACTCAAATAAAGGTTAGTTTTAAAGGAACCACGGTTTAATATTTAAGTGTAAGTTAATGTTAATGCCTCATAATCGTCTCAAGTTACTTTAGTGTTTGGTAATGAAGAGCCTGTTTACATCAGAAACACTGACTCAGTGCCAAACAAATCCATCACAAGTGGAAAACCAATAGCACCTTTATCCACAGACATTTGTTTCTAAATAATTAATTATTCAGCTGAAACTCAGAATCGGAAAACTTTCCCAGAGGAAATTGCTTATGTTGGAATTGCACAGACACAGAGACAAGAATAGTTTAAATATAAAGTCAAAATAATGTTGCAGAAATACTGTATATGAAACAAACTACGCTATATGTGATTTACTTTAGGGTTGTAGATATGTAAGAGAGATAAAATAGTAGATAAGTAATATTAACATAAGCATTCATATTGGTTTTACTATTCCACATAATAATGCACATAATTGAATGATTTAGCACCCAAAAAGAAAACTGCACATAATAATAAGATACTAAAGCACAAAATGATAATGATTTAAGATATTGTGCAAACTAAGTAGCGTCAGGGAGGAGTTAAGGGGAAGTTAATATAAAGTAATCATTAATAATACATTGAAAGGCAGTCATTCATGCAATGACAAGGAAAACTGTGTTATAGACAAATGTGGAACTAGCAAAAGTGGAACCTGTTAGGCTCCTGTTACGTTTGGTGGCAATATTGGCTTTCAGCCTCTGTTATTATTTCATTAAACAAAAAAAGCTTTTCAGATTTTTTGTATAACATTAGTTTGTAACGGTACGTGACATTTGTGCCATATTGTCATTAACAAAATGCTGCTGCCACATCATTAAACAGCAGGCTGGCAACATACACGTCTCGCACCTTGTGCTGGATCAGTTTTCATGCTGATCTTGGCAAGCCTGTGCAAATTACTGTTCAGAGACATCATGAATCATGTTGCAGGTTTATGATGTTAACACATAGCTGTTTCACAGAAAGAATTTTACAATATTTTTATATTACAGAAATACTAAACACTAAATATGAAGCCATTTTTATCAACCCTTTCAAACACCTACAAAATTCTATTTTGTGTTTGAAAGAAGTATTTATATATATAAGATATATAAGATAGGAGTCTGACTCCTCTTTTACGCGGTTTGTGCTTTCCAGTCATTCTGGGAGAAGCAGGAAGCCACCAGGTGGGACAGTAAAGCCAGATATCTAATGCCAAATTCCCTGGTCAGACTTCTGAGGTGTGTAAAAGGCCTGTGAGCCTGTACTTCTAATGTTGTGCTGAGAAGCACATCATCACTATGGGTACTGGAGGTTAGCAAGCAAAATGTGAGTTCAGTTTCAGGTAGCAAAGTCAAGCCACCGTGCTTTGGATTCAGCTCAAGGCTACCTTAAATTGTAGATTCCTCTGTAACCCCAGTATCCAGCTGGATATTACCCCCTGCTGACCTGCAAATGGTCTGAGCAGAGCCATTTTCTGTTAGGTGTGATAAATCCACCATTTATTTATTTATTTATTTTTATTTTTTACTTTAGGCGTCTCATTTCGGGAAATTTGATCCTAATCTTTTTCCAGCAATACTGAAAATCTGCTTAGGCCGGGTGCAGAGCTGAAGCCTGTATTTGAGCAAATGTGCTGTATATAAAGTAAGTTCATTTTTCTTTTTAAATGCAATGCGGTTGCAGAATGTCATAAGAAACAGAGGTATTACAATAAAAGTCCTAAGCTACTTAAGTGCTCTACAGCAGTGTGGTACGCATAATCTCTTACTTGCTGCCTCGGTTCGAGGGAGGAGACAGACTGCATGCCGATGACTCTGAGATATTTTTTGTGGGACAATTTTAGCTTCACCCTCTGCATTTTTCTCCTACTTTGCAATAACTGTCCCCTGGTGTGTTAACTCATTTGTCTCCGCTGCTCCTGCATGTCTTCACTCCTCCCTTGTGCTTTCTCTTTTGGCTCCATCCTTCACTTCTTGTCCTGCCCTGTGGGTGTGGTGTCTGTTCAGACACTGTCATCGTTTCTAGATGAATGGAGAGATGCTTGTGTAGCCTATCGGCAAAAACGTACAACTGTACAGCAGTGAATGATTACCTCCAGTGCCAGTATGCTCCTGCGCCGTGCTGGGTGTGCCTGTTAAGAGAAAGTCCCACTGTAGATTTTTTTATATTGAAACCCCTTCAAGCCTGCTTCATCAATGCTTTCAGGTGTGTTCTGTGGAGGTTATCATTTCATCAGTCAGATCAAATGCCTTCTGCCTCAGTACATGTAGTCTCCTTGCCCTCCTTTGCCTATTTGAGTGAGATTAGTTGAGCTTGTTTGTCACCACGAGGCCTGGAGGACCCTCTTGTCTCCAGATGCATGCTTTAATCAGCCCTCAGTGGACGACCCTGGTCATCACACCTCACCCTGTCAGCGCCCAGCAGGCCATCCATCAGTTGCAGCACAGACAGGTAGCATGCCTTGGGGACTGCAGCTCAGCACAGCCTGCCTGCTGAACTCTGACTGCCAGATTTGTGACAGAGCGAGAGCCAATATCGCTCCATCTGCTGTCTGACATCTACGCTCCTCTGGCTGACAGTGCTACTGTACGTTTTCAGGTTTTACCCATACTGAAGGGTCGGGTTAGGGGCAGAGCTCTGACAATGCTAGGTTTCTGAATTGTGATTCTGTTTTTCATTATATGGGACTGATGCCTTGTATTACATGTTTTTCAAACAGACAAACCTTAAATATCACAACATCATAGGGAACCGTTTGCTTCTGATTTTGTAGCAACATAGAAAGGCCCCTTTTTTCTGTTTCAGTATGAGAATGCACAAAGTAATGTCCATGAATATATGGGCCGGAATAATTTGACTGGTTTGCCCAGAGCCTTGACCTCCATCTCTTTGTAAGTCCTGAGAGAAAGTCTCTTCTCTTTAGTCCAACTATACCTCCTTGCATACTATTTGTGTTTGTTGTTGCTTTTATGAATGCATACAAATTTATAACTGCAAATGAATGTGTTTCCTACAAAAGACATTTGCAGTGTGATATATATATCGACTCGCATTTATCTTAATATGTATCAATTGAACTGGAATGTGTTTTTTTTGGAACATTTCAGATAAATTCCTTTTTATGGAAATGTAGCTACAGATTAAATTAAATTTGTAATTCTCTAAAATGTCCCAGTACCAATTTTTCAGAATTTATTTTAAACATTAGCGATCTCATGGCTGTGTGAAATGTAGTGTAAAATGTTAACGCAAGTAACAAACAAACATGTCAATAAATGTCAAAAATGTCATTTTCGGACAGTTTCCCATCAGAGGGAGATGTAATTGTGCAGAAACAGAACCCATCAGCTGTTTCTTGTTCTGTCCCTCCATTAGCTCACAGGTGAATACAGTTCATCAGGATTGGTGTCAGTATCCTGAGTAGTGACAGCTCAGGTTCCTCTGGTTCCTCTTCCACTCAGGACGCTGTGTTGCTGCGGCCAGTAGAATGAAACAAACGAGTCAATATCGCGCTTGTCGCGCTTGTTGCGCCTAGGCTCTGCTGCGCACCAGGGAGTCCTCCTCAGGCACTGCCTCCATCATCGGCTTATTAGAGACGCGTTTGTCTCCTATCGATCTGCTGGGCTGCTGCATTACTCTGTTATTCCCTTCATGTCTCTCGGCCTTTGCTCCGTGGCCCACTCTTCTCCCTGCGCGCCCAGAGGATCTACAGTGCAGTCACTGAATCAGGAAATGAACTCAACATGCATCACAAAGTTTGCAGATACATTTTCAGCGTCTTTTTTATGGACTGTTACTCGGACGTGGCTGTGAAATGCACAGAGTAGCGTCAGATCATGTAGATATGTTTAACGTCTGCATCTGACTGCGCTGTCATACATTAAAGGAATTATTTGAAGAAAAATCAGTTTACACAATTTTCTCCTTCCCTCAAATGTAGTCAATCATTCCAAGCGTGTTTGGTGTCTGATGTTTGCTATATTGGTTTTGCACTGGAGCTATGAGGCCTATACAGCTATCAGGTAAGAAGCTATCAAGCTTACACCTCACCAATTAGAGGATTTTAAACTGAATGCGTCAATCATCACACACTCGCTTCAAACAGAGTCAGATTAAAAGGTCCATCTCACATTCTTTTCATCTAGGATGTATTTCCATTTTCCATCTTTTTTGCACCATTTGAGCACAGCAGCTGCCCTTTACATTCTCTTGACAATTTTTTTTTACAATAGTATATATTCATTTACAGTAATATATATATATCAAAGTTTATATATCAACCATTACTAATCAGAAAAAAACAGTCTGTTTTGAATTCATTTGCCAATTCTGCCTTCAGTTATAGATGTTTTAGCCTAGACTACATGAAATATAGACCAGCCAATCAAAAGAAAGATAATTCATCAGTTTTAAAGGCACATTAGCAAAATACCAGTTTTATTCATAATGGAAAATAAAGGTTAAAAATCTGCATGTAAAATAAATTATGGATAAATGCATCTTGAGGGGAGAGCAATACCACATGGCGGACAGAAAAAAAGACGTGTTTCTAGCTCAGTGTCTCCTTTCATATATGACGCATCCCTGAAGTGGAGTCAGTAACCATTAATATTTGTAGGGCCATGCCATCTAGTGAATAATGTGGCTGTAAAAACCTAAACCTTCACTTTCCAATATCTTTGGCTTTAATATTTTATCAATAGCAAGTGATACATGTCAATATCTCTAGAACCACTCAAGATAATTTTATGAAAATGTATGTATTTATTTGGTGTGTTTATTTGGTTTGCTTAATAAAATGGCCAAAAATTGCCAATAAAAATGAATTTAATTAGTCTCTTTATAGATGTTTTTTTCTGCAGTCGTCAAATTACGCACTGCAATGTTGTACATCTAGTTTAGGCTGAGAGTATATAGTGCGGGTTCTATGCTTCTAATAATTTTTTAAGTTACATCAGCCCTGTTGCTGCAAGACTTCAGGAACTTCAGACTGCAACCTTGTCTTGGCTGCTCCATTTAAAATAAAGGATTATTTGTGTAAAGTAGGTTTTTGCTGGAACTGTTGTTCGTGGTGAGGGACGCTCACTGCTCCACAGGTTCTTTCCACATCTTCTCTCACAACAACTCCTCCGGTCAAGCAGTGTTCAGCGGGGGGGTGACATAAAGCGCAGTGACAGGCCAGTTCCTCGGTTTACGTCCCCGGGCCACTCTGATCCTCCCTGTGATTGACAGGTGGGAAATGCCTGCCGAGCGAGCGAACTTTCAAAGAGCCACGTACCCGTCTTTCGTTTAGCAGCATGGTCTCTGTGAGAGCTGTGGCTTGTGGGTTTCTTTAGCTTTATGGAGGTACGGCTCCAAGCGCGAGCGTCTGTAAACGCTGCCAGCCACTGTGTTTCATGTGCTTGCAGGCTCTGGGGCCTCCTGCTGCTGCTTTCCTTTTTGTTTTAGGTGAGTATTTTGGACTCCATCACTGTCTTATTAGGGGCGCTCATTCTCCAAGCAGTGAAACTAATGGCACATGGCTGTGTTGTGTCTTAAAAACACATCTAGCAACAGCATGTTCTCCCTTCACGCTCTGCGTGTGTCTTTGCTTTAATTGTCTTTCAGAAATGACTTTTTTGGGGTTTTTTCTGCCCTTTAATTGATGGGCTGTTGTAAGTTGAACAGCTCTTTGGTGTAGCTTGGTGACACTTCCTTAGCTGAGTGGGTGGAAGTCACTTGCTTATTGTGTATGTGTGTGGGGCTTTTGGGGGGTGAGGGGTGTTTGGGGTGGTTGTTTACTTTTCAATCAGAGCAGGGCTTAATGTAATTGCCAGGGCCTGTTCCACTCATTATGTGGCAGACACTGTTTCCCTGCTCAGCTGGGCCCAGACACTATGCTAATTAGCTTACATCTGAGGGAGGGAAACAAGGCCCGCAAATGAACACGTAGCCCAGTGTCAAATGGGTGTGCATAATTTAAACATTTTCTTCCTTCTTTGTAATGATCTTTTCCCCCTTCAAAATTAGGCTACATGCCTCTTAGACTGAGAGAAGTGACGACAACCCAAGGGCACTCCCTGCAAAAGTGCTGCTCTTTTAAAGGAATTCAGGTTTGCGTCTCAGCTGTCAGGACTGTTTGGCAGAGTAGAAGACTGATCGTGTTGAGGCTTAGCAGTGCGGCGTGGCTGGTAGTCTGGTAGACATCATCCGTCCAGATTGGTTGTGATGTGACGATAAAAGTTCCAGATGTCCACGTCTTACTTATCACTTTAGAACACATCGTAATTACTTTGACACAGCCCATATGGGGGAAAATGTGCAAAAATACATTTAGATGTTAATTATAGTGATATGACTGATTTCTCTATGACAATATTGATATAAAATAAATGTATTAAATTATTCAGCTGGATCTTCAGACTGCATAGGACGCGTAATTTTGACACAGTAAATGTACATTTGCTAACGTTTCTGTACTTGGTGCTCTCTAGAACATTTTAATCTGTTTGAATGCTTTCTAAAATATTTTGCTATTTCACAATTTTTGCCTATTTAAATATATATGAATTCATATCAGAGAAATGCACCATAATGTTATTCCAACACAAATTGATTGTAGATTTCCAGAAGGCTTTGAGGCTACCAGAAGTCAGAGTTTAAGCAGGTTTACTGTGTTCTCCTGCTGCTTGTTTCAACATGCTACCTGAGCCTATACGGACACCTGTCTCTGAGCCAGGCTGCTCCATTTCTTGTGCTCTTTGTTCTTCTCCAAGGCCCATAACAATGGAAGGAAGCATGTATAAACAAAGGCAGTCTTTCTTTCTTTCTTTCCTCCAAATCTGCACTTTGTCAGGTTCGTGTTTCATTACGCTGGCCACAGCCTTGCACATGGCATAACAAAGACAATTAATAGTCTGTAATTTTAATCAGAAAGCTCTAGTGCTGCTAACGAACACAGCTTTGCAATGGCACAGCAATTTGGGCTTGTTTTCTTCTTCACAGATTTAGAGCATCAGAATGAAATACGTCTCCTGCTATTCAGTATTTAATATGTCTATTATTCTTCTTTTTCAAGCCCATCTATTTTGCAAATTCTTGTATAATTGAATGAAAAGATGATTAATTGCTTGTGTTTTCTGTTCTCAAACATTTGGCCTTCAAGTAGAACTTTGAAATTTTCCAACCTTTGAAGACGTTCCTGCAGACGCTTTACGCCAGACTATAGCTGGCAGCTCCTCAGAAGCCTGACTGCGCTAGGTCGATTAATACTATTGGTGGTGGAGCATTTTGCACCCCTCGTTTATAAGAAGTGAACTTAGCTTTATCCCTCATTTGTGGGATCAACATACGCATATTTTCCTGACTGTTTGCAGGGATTTGTGATTAAGCTCCAGACATCAGATTTGCTCGAACCAGCAGTGCTTAAAGAAGAGGGAGACAGGCCTTTGATCAATCAGCTAATTCCTTGTTTGGTATTTTTTTACATGATGTTGCTTCATCTTTGCCATATGTCAGAGAGCCTTGTTTTCCCTCTGTGCCCAAGGTTAAAGCAGCTGCTCATTTGGAGGAGGGACTGATGACAGTTTGCGTTTGTCAGGCCGCCATCCGGGCTTGAGTTGAACTGCGATGCACAAAGTTGACAGTGAGGGTGTTGATATGAACAAGTCTCGACAACCTCCAGGAAAAGTCTCATCTTACCGCTCCTCTCTTACCCCTCTCCTCATGTGAGGCAGCTACTTGTGCCCACCGCAAACAAAACTTTGGGTCTGCTTGGAAATAGTAACCCTTAAGGCCTGGGACAGTCAAGTCTAATCTAAGTACCCCAAAGCTTTCCTTTAATACAGTAAAGACAAGATTGTAAACAGTGCAGTTGTAAATCATGGTTTTAAGCCATGTGGGGAAAAAGTAGGGCAAGCACTTCTCAGATATTGTAAGTTTTGATGTGACAAGAGATTACCAGCTTATTTGGACTGTAGTCTGGAAATTACTGAGCAACCATTGGTTGGTCAGGTGCTGGCAGGGAGGGTACTGTGCACATTACACTAGCATTGTCCATACCTATTCAAGTTCTAAGTTTATGTAAACAGGGCCGGTGCATGCCATTTGCCCTCTAGGTGAAATAAATTGAGGCTGACCTGTCACAAGTCTTAACCAAAAGGCAACAACACACAAACACCAATGCCCTGTCCATACAAGTTAAATACAGTAGCTCTACCATACTCACAGAACACTTGTTAAACAGGTTATTTATTTGCAGTAGCAAGTTTCAGTGCGGCAAGACCAGCAATGCAAGATTAATAGACAACACCCATAACAAATCTCTCCATAAACACTCCAATAACTTTCCAAAAACAGTATGTTATATCAAAGCTGACAGCCAGTTAGCTAAGCTGGCTAGGAAATCGCATTTTCTGTTTTATTCTCCACTCTCATCCTCCTGACAGGCATGGTGGTTAAGTGTAGACTATAAATGTATTGTGCCATAAATGCAGAAGTTTTTCATGAAGGCCTTCTCATAAGAAAGAATACATATTCATTGATGATTTCCAGCTTCATATGAATGACATTTATTGTAGTGGGTTAATAAATGAAGACTTGGATTTCCAGCCAGACTAATATATTTGTTAACTTGGTCATGTGCCAGACATTTGCAATGCTTTTTTAATGGTTAATTATAACATGTGATCTACATATTACAATTCTTTGGATTAGATTTCACCTCCCACTTCAAACTCTCTTGAAATATGGGGTAATTTGTTTATAAATTCTCCACAAGCAAAACTACAGCATTGGGAAATGGTAAGGGTTTGCTCGTTTTGACATGAGGTACAGGGTTCTAAGCTAGGAATGTTCAGTTTTTATTCAGGAGTAGGTCATAACAAAACTCATGGGTGGTGTTAGGTGTAGTTAGGTGTAGTCTAAGCAGTGACTGACATATTCCATAATCCCTTGCAATTTGCAATCACTCCTACATACTAGTGTCGCTCTAGACAGTTGAATTCTTCGCTTGTATAAATGGCTGGCCTTCTATGCAGTGATGTCCTTTAAGCCAAAGCCAAGGTCAATGTTGGTGAAAGAATATTTTAACAAAGCGTCTTATATCCTTATGTAAACCCAACAACCACTACCCCCTCTACTGCAGCTGCAGTGACCAACCAATTTTTGTGTAGAGGGTGACAGATTTGGTCAACAAGGGGTTGTTCTAGGCAACTGTTTAGGCTACTGGGCAGGATACCTATCCATGGAAACACCCCTGCACACAACACTGACAGAGTTGAAACGTTTGTTTTCTAAAACAGTATGAATCCCAGACTTCACCTTTCTAGATGTGTGATGTACTCTGTCTGAATACGACTCGCCCTTGGTGAATAGGCTTTCTGTTTATGCGAAAAGAAGGAATAATAAATAGATGGTTTCACATTTTCTGACACTTTGTCTGAATATGCAGATGGCGGCAGGCGAAGAATAGGCTGTGTTGTATGAAAATTGCTTATTCATAATCAGACTCTTTCAAAGACAAGCAGCGAAATATAACTGTTCTGCAGAAGCAGAGTAAAGATAAACAGAGGGCCAGATTGTACACATTTCACTTTGCCATGCTTGCACATATCCTCAGACATCTGACTTTCCTTAATAACTAGAGGAGACGTTCAGAAATTAGCAGAAGCAAAAGCAAATCATTGATGACGAAATGCGATGGAAATAGCTTAGAAATATTTTTGAGACATTTGAACTGTAGCATCATGCTTTATGAATGGAGACATTTTTTTCTTTCTGGTAAAACCACCAGTCAAAGCAAATACATGTAAATGTGTGTGTGCTTATACCAGCTGACATTTGACTGTGGAGTTAATTTAGGCTTATGTGTGTGCGTTATCAGTCTGATCCCGGTTCCTGTTTTCATGGGAAAAGAGTGATGCTGAATATTTACTCAGGACAAAGGTCACATATTTCTGCTGCTGTTTAGACTTTTTTCACTTGAAGCTCCATAGAGCCCCCTGCCATCTGTTGTTGTGTAGCTTCTATATAAAAGAGCCCAGTGGCGTGGTGACAGGGACACCTGGGCTCTTGTAACGTGTCCAGCCGTTTCCGGGGCCTAGCCACTAGCACAGTGCTACCACTGTCAGCCCTTTTCCTGCTCTGGCACGCAGGCCAAAGTCACCCTTTATCTAGAGGTGACCCCCTCTTGCAGAAGTTATGAATCACCCTCTTAATCTGCCCAGACAGAGAGTCCTTCCACAAATGGAGGCGTGGACTTCTGCGCCACGTTGTCCACTAACAGATGGCATAAATCTTACTCCTAAACGCCGCATTAAGTATTAATCATTGTCGGCCGTGTCGCTGTCACACTAGCCTGCAAAAGCCGCGGGTTTGTAAAGTGTGATTTATGGACTCTGAGGTTTGAGGAGCCACGCACTGAGCTGTCCACTCACCCAAACCTGCTGTGCCCCGCCACAACCCCTCACTGCTGCACTTCCCTTAGCTCCAAACAGGAAGCTGACCTCAGAGAGGTAAAGACATGGATCATTCCGGGTAATTAGCCACAGAAAACCAGGCAAACTTTCTCCTATTTGTTCTGAAGTGGGTTCCTTTATTCAGCCCGTTTTGCACAAAAAGCTACCCCCAAAAAAGCAACACACCGAAAATACATAACATGTAACAATCTACTTTATTTTCAAGAACGACTGCCTAAAGGAAGAGCTGATGCGCTTTGTCATTAGTGTGAAGTATACTGTGTGAGAGTTACTGAATTCTATATATGGTGCATCAAAAAAAACAGCACCTTCCATTTTTCAACACAGCACTGCTCCATTATGCTCACTGTGAAAAGACCCCCCAGTGACTTCCCTGCTGTTCAGCAGATAATTAACGGCACTGTATTTCCTGTGATGGCTGTAAGTGCTGGCTGTTTTGGCACAACTTATCAGCTCATTGTCAGTGTCCCCTTACCCCAAGCCATGGGAGTGTATGTTGAGTTTAGAAGTTGCATTTTCCACAAAGTAAATTCACAAAGGATTTAGACTGATTAAAGTACCGCACATAAAAGTCTTTCCAATAATCTGTGAAAAGAAAACCCTGAGCTTATGCTTCATCTAAATTAAAACATCCTGAATGTTTTAATTGGCTGTCCCAAAATGGCTGTCCCAAAAATGTCTTAATGGGATTTAATGTTTTATGCCTCCTCTCAAATTGGCCATTATGTTAAATGTATATTACCAGAGAAAACATGTGAAACTTGTTTACTGGAATTGTTTTCTAGAGTATCCCCGAGTTTTATATTTAAGTTGTGTCTCTTGACCACACAGTAAAATGTCGGACCTGGATTGCCCTACAGTACATTAATGAATCTATTTTATTATTTGGTACAAACCTCCCACCTCACATAGCTTGTTGCATTGTTCAGTGTTTCCTATTTTTTTTCATACTTTCCCTTTAACTGCAGGTGCCATCAAGCTGTTGGTGAAGGTTTTCCATAGTTGCCCATGGTCAGTGCAGCACTGTGCTTATCAGAACATTTTGTCCAATTAAACACTGAATTGGCGCAGTTAAGGCTACTGCCGGCTTCTGCTATAGAAAATTGCTGCCTTTCACACAAGCCCATTATGTATGAGCTCATCGGCTGTCAGGTGTGGGCCTGTCTCGGTTTAACTGATGATTAATTGCCATAAAAATAATTGTGATTGACAATTTTATTGCATTTTTGTTCACTGTGTGCAGGTATTAAAGTACAAGCGTGAAACGGCCAGATTTGCTGATTAGCTGTCTTATTTCTTAGATGCTTCCCAGGACAATTTGTTGCTCCCAGCTGACATTTCCCCCCACTGTCCTCTAAAGGTGTTACAGTGCATATAGACTTTAAAGGTTACTCAGAAGTTAAGCTTTTTGTTGTTAAAACATAACGTATAAAATCATAATGTGTAATGGTCTCAACGATTCCTCTTTTTTGCATTTATTGTTTTTAACCCAACTAAGGGACATTCTATTTCTGTTTATTGTGACATGAGCAAACGGTTGTGAAGACATAATTGTGGTCAGCTTTAATAACTGCGGTCAGCATTTGTTATAATTGTGACAGGCCTATTCAGGAGCATTTTTTGTGATGTGTTCCAGTGGACATTTTCACAGGCGACAGGAGACAATGGTCAGGTGGCCGTAGTTGACACTGCCGGTGTGTCCGAAACTGCGCACTACGCACTTTTAGTGCACGATTTTTAGTGCGTTCACACTGAAAACCAAGCTAAATTCAGTGCACTGAAAGTACCCGGATGGTGCACTGAAATCGGCCAGAA
>JBBPCW010000006.1:12887171-12900244 GCA_037974425.1 Phenacogrammus interruptus
ACACACACACACACACACACACACACACACACACACACACACACACACACACACACACACACACACACACACCTATTCAGCTGACAGAAGGCATCTGAAGTGCAGTCAGGTTAATTTGCTTCATTACATTCAGGCACGTGCTCTTTGCTTACTTCTCGATCAAGCAGCCTCATTGTCCTGTGTGAATGAGTGTCAGGCTCTCCTGTGGCGAATCACAGTGTGAATTGACCCATACCACCACGCTGTCAGTGCAGACAGGAGCAGGAGATAAATAGTCATTTGGATGTAGCTGATGCATTCCTTCTAGAGGAAGCATGCTCCTGCCATGCGAGTACCGCTTGTATTCTAAGACATTGACACAGCTAAAAAGCTTAGTTTTGTCTAGTGGAATATTTGCCATCTGGGAAGGGTGGGGGGCACATGTTCCCCACTTTTCACAATCCTGCCCCTCCACCACATCCCCTATGTTAGCTGAAGGTGAGTGGGGCTATAAATGGGACAGGTCCACTTTTAAAAATCAAAGTAATCCAGATAATACATATAACATTAATGAAATATTGAATAAATTGTGCACACCATATATAGACCAACAGGGCAGTTATATCCATGACTGCCTTTACGAAAATTCACTATGGTTTCCTATCGTTTTTATGCAGTAACCATAGTTTTACTATGGTACCCCATGGTACTTTGGTACTACCCATAGTTTTACTATGGTTTATCCATAGCACTTCATGGTAGATGTGGTTCTACCATAGTTTACATATACATATACTTCATAGTTACCCAAAAAACCATCAAAACCATGGTCATTTAATCATAGTAAACCATGGTAAATTTTTGTAAGGGTGTACTGTTGTGTACAGTTTAAAATGCCACAAGAGTACGTACCTTTGCTGCCTGTGTACTCTGTCACTGATCTGTTGACTGGTTTCAGTTCCGAAATACCAGCTTTATATTGTATCCCTTGCTTCAGAGCAACAGTACTTGTTTTTTATTTAATATTTAGTTTTTGTATATTCAATATTTTTATATATTCTCCAGGGTCCATGTGTACATATTTCAGTATTTATATTAGTGGTGGGCGTTATCAGCGTTAACGTGCTGCGTTAATGTGAGACTCTTATCGGGCGATAAATAAAATATCTATTTGGGTTGGGAGCTGGGTCTATTCTACGCCATCTATGATGACTTTCACCTTGATATTTTAGCGCTCATGTATAACTAGCCGAATTACACTGTAAGGGACGAGAACGAGTCTTCTGCCTACTGTGAAACAGGGATGTCACTAGGACGGAAAGACAAGGGGGGCTTACCCCCCAGGGCTGTAGGAAGGAATTAGCGTGTATAGAGGGCTGAAAACTTTTCACCAAACCTTTCCTTTCACTTAAGGAAACAAGTAAATTATGCAGTCAACAGTTATGGACACTCATAGTATTGTTCTGTTGAACTGAGTACAAACTGCGCTACCAGAAATATATTACTGAACGTGCTCTGGTCGCTGCCCCGGTTGCTGCTCCAGGTGCTACTCGCTAACAAACTGTGCCATGTAGCTCCACCTGGGTCCTAATGTCCGCCTGCTCCCTACAGCAGCTTCAACGGCCACTACTATCATTTTAATTCAGTAATGATAGCTAGACTATTTGATATCTAGATTATTTTTTATTTCAATTCATAGTCTTGTTTCTAGTTGTAAAGTGCGTATCTGCACTCAGTGATATCTTGTATGAAATGTTTGGATATATAATTTAAAAATAGTAGAATAATGACTATATATTTAGGGTGGCTTAGGATCATTTTGGGGGGGCTTCAGACCTTTGGCAGAATTGAGCCATTTTAATGTAGATTTAAAAAAAAAAAATTTAATTCTGGATTAATCTAGATTAATTCCAAGATTACAGTGAGATTAATCTAGATTAAAAAAAAATGTATCTATGCCCACCTCTAATTTATATACAGATGTTTTTGTCCACATTTTTCAGTGTTTGTGTGCTTCTGTATATTTGTGTTCTCCAGCGGCCTGTAAGGACCACCGGCGGGCTCTGGAGGTGTCCCAGCACTCAGAGGAGATGGGCCTGATTCTGGGTGTATGTGCTGGGGGACTGGTGGTCCTCATCCTACTACTGGGGGCCATTATCATCATCATTAAAAAAGGGTAAGAATCACACAAACAAATCACCTCCAGCCCATATTAGACCTGCAGTACAGCATGTTGTGTTTTGGTGTGATTTACCATTGAACCATAAATGGCTGTGCTGTGTAAGCAACTTGTAAACAACACAAGGTTACCATTTATCTGTGGTTATATATATATATAGAGAAGTGAATTTCTTTATCCAAGCCTAAATTCTCTGTTTTTAAATACTAGAAGCCATCTGTTTATCACAAACTATGACTAAAGCTAACTGTAGCTCAGGGATGCTGTCTCCAGTCTCCCATGTTATAGGAGTGTGGGGCTTTCATCTTCTGAGATTATCTGGGTGTGAAATATTTAATTAAGGAGAGGTGCAATTCAATTACTCACTTAATTAGGCCCGGCCTGGCATCGGCCTGACCCAGAAACAAGCTGATAATTGGGTGGGAAAAGGTGTGCTTTTGGAGATAATTAGCATGCTTTTTCATACGTCTCTAGATCTTGGTGCTGATGAGAGAAATGGCCTATGATCCACCGCATGTATCTAGGGTGTCATCCCCACCAGCAAGCTGAGCAAAGCCCCTGGCTATCTTGTGATCACACAAATTGTACTACTTGATGGTGGGACATTGTAGGAATACAACTTACAACGATGGCAAATGACAAGAGTAGCTATTACTGACAGTACAGTTAGAAATGGAGTCGGAGTCCTCTTTCACTCATTTGGAGTCATGTCATAGTAAACTCATTCATGCCATAGTAAAGTATATCAGCATCAGCAGAATGGGGACTCTTGGCATAATCCTTTATTGTTGCACTGCTGTTGGCCCTTTTTTTTTCGCTGGAAGTACTTTTTACCCATTAACTCCAACAAAGATGGCTAGCAAGTCCAAGAACAAGAGCTTTTATAGCTTTAAGCCAAGAGTTCAAACTCAAAGCAAAAACAACTATTTTAGTTTAGGGGATGAAAGAGAACATTTTGTCATGAGAAGAGGAAATACTTTTGTGAGCAGTCAGCAAACAAAAGTGCAGATTAGAAAGTCCCAGCCGCTTCCAGTGGAACAGACTTCAGGTTCCCTCTCAAAGTCTTTTGAGAGGGCAAACATTCGACAGGGAACAGATGTTCATTTACTGGAGCCAGTGGCTGGTGAAAACGTCTGCTAGCGCTATGGACCGTGATTACAAAGCATGACCCCCTCCCGGTATGTTATGTTGTTAACACTTGCAAAAACTAACTACCAGTAATAACTTCTTGATCTATCC
Source organism: Phenacogrammus interruptus (assembly GCA_037974425.1). NCBI lineage: Eukaryota > Metazoa > Chordata > Actinopteri > Characiformes > Alestidae > Phenacogrammus > Phenacogrammus interruptus. The sequence goes on from JBBPCW010000006.1 coordinate 12,890,569, forward strand.
ATCATGTTTCCTCCATAGCACTATTAGATGGACCGTAGATCAGTGGCCCCCAAACCCTGGGCTGCGGACCGGTACCAGGCCGTGGGTCATGTGGTACCGGTCCGTTGTCTGCACAGAAAAAATGTTAAATAAAACTTGTATGAAAATGCTGTTAATAAAGCTGCGAGTACACGTTAGATTTACGTTTATTATTATATTTTTAAAATATCCCCATTTTTATGCGCATCATTTATTTGTTTAAATACGTATATGTATATTTATCTGCCACTCTTTAAAGGCCGGGCCGTGAAAATAGTTTCTGATATTAAACCAGTCCGTGACGAAATAAAGGTTGAGGACCACTGGCCTGAATATACGATACACAGACAACTTCACCGATAATGTTAGCTAGCATTTTGTTATCTTAATCTTATCTTTAATCTTTGAAATAATTCCTCCATGAAGAATTTGTCTTTTTTCAACTTGGAGTCCTGTGTTGTTGAGTGTTCCCTATCTTTGCCACATCCTCAGATTTTATTCTTGGTGGGAAAGAAGAACTTGAAACTGGAAATGCTGGAATTATTGAGTCTGGAAGACAGAGTGGTGGAATGGCTTCTATGCCTTTCCGGTTCCTGTGAAAAGGACCTATTGTTTCCAAATGTGAACACAGATTCAAAATGACACTTAAATTATAGTGTAAAGTATATTTAAATTTACACAACAGTTGGTTCCAACAGTGCAACCTGAAGAAGTATGAGAAGTGTTCTACCCGGACTGTTATTTTTGATAACAACTGATTCAGCATAAGCATCGGCTCACTTTATCCTGTGGTTAACCAAAGCACATACATTCAAAATGAACATATTAGATTTATTTGACATCACTTGAACTGCAGCCTGTTTGGTCATATTCTGAAGATGAATGTGACCACAGGTGTACACTATTTTTACACCTTTAATTAAATGCTCATGGCTTCTTTGTTTCACTTTTTTCTTTATTTTGTAGAGCTGTTGTATAAGAACCGTACAACACTCAAGGTCATGTGTTTCCACTAGTAATATCATGACTGCAATTTGATTGTAGACACAAGCCAAAAGCGAGAGCAGATCATCACATTATAATATTGGTACCGCACTCCATCTCACATTCTAATGATTGAATAAAAGTAAATGAGATCGGTTTTGAAACATCAGGTCATTAAAGAAAAAAAAAGATATAGCTGTTTTATTTCGGTGCTCTGCATTAAATGGTTGAATGTGGGCTGTAAAATAACATTTGGAAAAAAGGAGATGGGATAGGGTTTGTTGTTTTATTTCCCAAAGTGGAAATATACAAAAAAGTGCTTAAAATACATAATTGAATATTTCAGTGTTTCTGAGTCTCAGACATTAGGAGCGATTATGCTGCTAAGCCACCGTGAAGTTGCTTCTGTGGCTAGTGATAGCAAAATTCTCTCTGGCAGCAAAGCATTTGGTTGATTCATTAAAAGCTAACAAGGCAACATATTTGATTAGGCCATATCTGCTTTGGCTGCAGTTGTGTCTGTCACCGCCTAGGTTCTGCATGTGTCACATTGCTGGCGTGGTCAAAGCAAGCCTCTGACAGCCTGCCATTTTTCACACTAATCAGAGCACTGGCAATGCTTGCATCTCATGTCCCCTCTCCTTTATTCTCTCTCTGTCTCTTACTCTCTCTCTCTCTCTTTCTCTTCTCTCTTTCTCTCTTTCTTCTCTTTCCTCTCCTCTCCAGAAGGGACTACTACTCTTACTCTTACTATCCGTAAGTGGCTTTTCCTCCATTGCACACCATCATTTCCCATTGCTTTAGCGTAGTGCTGTTCAGAGAGCACAACCGTGGAGTAACAGTCTTTCTCCCTCTGCTTTTCTGTTGTTCCATTTCTTTCTCTTTCTCCCTCTGCTTTTCTGTTGTCCCATTTCTTTCTCTCTCTCCCTCTATCTCTATCTCTTCCTCCTTCTTTCTCACACTCCCTCTGTCTCTGTGTTATCAGTAGGAAGCCGGTGAACATGAATAAGACTCCCATTACCTACAGGCAGGAGAAGAGTAATATGATGGGCTCAATGGAGCGCAGCTTCGCTGACCAGAGCACGCTGCAGGAGGACGAGAGAATGGCTCTGTCCTTTATGGATGCTCACACCTGCAGCACCCGCAGTAAGAGGCATCAACCCACACACATGCACACGTACACTCAAAGGCAGACACATATTCATCATGCATGAAGAACACCCGCATGTATAGAGAGAGATGAATGCAGATATGAATAGATAAATAATGCATATAGATATAGATAAACAGAAGCCATCACTTGTCAGGTCTTTTGTCATGTCTGATCTCCGTCCAGACCTAAACAATGTACAGTGTAATCCCATAGTTTTGTATAAGGTGAGCCACAGTACAGAAATTTGAAATAAACTGTGTCACTGAGGTGATACGTACAATTGAAACATTTCAGATCCTTTACATAATGTACCATATCCCAGTGCATTTATCTTCCTTATGTTTCAATTGCCTCTTTTCAACATGCTTTGACTCTTCTGTATTTTATTTGTATATTTTTAAATGGTTCTATGGTTTATAATGGTTATATGGTTTTGCCCCATGGCGAGTGAATGGGAAGATAAATTTTATATACACAGTTGCTGCTTAAGGACCTTATTGTTCCTTTACACGGATTAAAACCTACATTGAATCCTGGGTCTAAAATTTACCTGAAAATGACCTTTACTCTGACAGTGTAGTCTGAAAGTAACATGCAGCATAAAACATTGATTTTGTAGGAAATGGCTGCTTTTTCTGGAGGACATAGGAAAGGATCATCCCCTTCAAAATACTGAAATGAAAAAAAAAACAACAACAAAAAAACAGTTTACAGTTATATTTATTTATTTATAACATATATGTGAAAGATATGATAGAAACAGTTCAGAAAAATATGCTTTGAGTCTGCCGGGATACTTCTCTACCAACTTGCATAGCTAAACTGTGCAATATTTGCCCACCCTTCTTCACAGAACTGCTCGAGCTCAGTCAAACCTGATGGTGATGGTTGATGGATCTTCATTCCACAGATTTTCTATAGGGTTTAAGTCTGGCCTATGACTAGATCATGCAAAGACACCCAGCATTTTCTTCTTCAGCCACTGTGTGCTCAATTTTGCTTATGCTGTGGGTGATTGTGGTGTTGGAACTTGAATCTTCTTCCCACAATGTTCTAGCAGAGGGCAGCCGGTTTTCCTCAAAATCTGATGCTATTTTGCTTCATTTTTTTTTCTTCCATCCTGCCCTGTGCTCCAACCCCTGCTGCACATAACCCCCCCGCAACAGGGTGCTACCACCTCCCTGCTTTACTGCAGGAATTATGTTCTTCGGATAGTGAGCTGCATTGGCTTTTCTTCAAATGTACCATTTGTTTGATTTTGAGACCATATTGTTTGATTTGGGTCTCACCTGACTTTTTCCTTTCTGGCCTCAGAATCTTCAAGGTGCATTTTGTTAAAGCTCAAGACTTAATGTGGCCTTTTCTGAGGAGTGGCTTTTTTACAGCCCTCCTATTCAACCAACATTTAAATCAGAATCAGAATCAGAAAACTTTATTTATCCCGGAGGAAATTGCTCATTTCCTCATTGAGGAAATTGGGGAGCACTTTATTGTTGTCACAGGTACACAGTGAAAACTGTGACGACTTGAGGCTGTCCACAGTTTTATATAGGAAATCTTTTGACTATCCCATAGTTGATTGTTTGTGACCCCTGGAATGCTTCAGAAATCATATTTTTATTATTTCTGAAGCATCAAAATAATTACAACTAATTACAAGCCAATTAGCTTTGTGTGCAATGCAGCAGGCGATTAGTTACACCTGATTGAGTTTACAAGTATTATTAGGAGGGGGGTGATCTTTTATCTCAATTAATCAGATTTTTTTCCTAAACTGTTGCTATATCATCTTTGACTTGCATATTATATAGTAAATACAGCTGGACATGATTATTTTCTTTTCCCCGTGTATGCGTTCACATTTCTCTTTTTTTGGTTAAATTTCAAATTTAAAGGCAGCTTTGCAGGAGTTCCATGTTCTCTTACCACTGACTGAATTTGGTCTAATTACATTTACTTATATACTTTTTATAACAATGCAATTTCTGTTTGACATTTCCTTGTCCAAACATCACACTGCCGCTGGCATGCCATTTTGTGCCACTTGAATAGAGTCAGGAGTCTCGAATCAGAAAACACAACCACCTCTCGTTCAAATCCTTACACAGAAATCAGTATTTAGTCATTTGAACTCTAAATACATACAGACACAAGCACCATTAGAGGTAACACTATTTGAAATATGCCAACTGTAGCCAAGTTTCCATCCAGTTTTTTGCGACGTTTTGTTATCGACAAACAGAATATGCATAAAAAGAATGTCTCCAGCCTGTTTCCATCCAACTGGCTTTTTATTGATAAAATGGTGTGCGTGATGGTCATCCCCCCAAAAATGAACTGTCGCATAAGTTTTGGTGTATCGCAAAAAAAATCTGCCCTTGAGCCGTTTCCATACATAATTTTGTGTTTGTCGCAAATTATCTACCGTTTTCCACGTGACACCCCCCTCTGCTAAACAAAGAAACAAAGAAAAAATGATGGAGAGATTATTCAGACAGTTTTTTTTTAAATTTGCCAGCTTACTGTTATTTCAGTTTCACAAATAATTGGAAATGTACAAAATATCCAAAGATGACAGCAGAATGAAACTTGTCTGATAGCCCTAGAGCTCCAAGAAAGAAATGTACGGGTACGGGAGATAGCACGGAATAATACCTTCTGGGAAAAATATTTTTTCGCTAACTCCTTGGATGGAAACCTGGCTAGTTATACAGATTCCATACTCCTACCTCAAATTTTCCTACAACCACTGATGTTTTTCATGCACAGTATTAATTAAAAATAAATTGATGTTTTTTTTCCCCAGTTACACTCAGGTATACCATACAAGTCATTTAGCACCAGAGAGCTCTGACTCACCCCTGAGTGAATACCACTCCTGTTGCAGTTTAGGTTTCTTTGCACTCTATTCGGCCTGTCTGGAAAGTCACAGAATTAATGATTCGACTTGCCTACATCACCCTCTGGTACCCCCAATTCTATAGCAATTCTGCTACATACAGCTACCGAGTAAAATCACATCACAGGAGCAAAATCACCTCCTGAGGACAATTTTCTCACATATCAGAAGGATTGGAAAAGGGACCTCAAAGAATCTGTGTGCAGAATGTGTGTATGTTTGTATGTGTATGTATATGTACATATCTGAATAGCCCCAATATTAAAAGCACAGACAGATGAACTATTGATTATCTTGAAACAAATGGTTGGATATATTATTAAACAGTCAGATCTTTAGGATTATGGGAAATCATAAGGATCTGAGTAACTTTCACAAGGGATACATTGTGACGACTAGATGATTGGGTCAAAGCATCTCCAAAAATCAGGTCTTGTGGAGTGTCCCCAGTGGTTGTACCCAACAAAGTATTCCAAGATAAGGAGAAAAGACAACCAGTGAACTGGCGACAGGGTCATGGACACCCACTGTTCATTAATACACATGAAGGCTAGCCCATCTGGACCGGCTCTGTAGGACAAATAGCTGAAAATTGTAATACTGGCTCTGATAAAAAATAAAAGTGCTATAAGTGCATCACACCTTGCTGTGTGTGGGGCTGTGTAGCCTCTTACTGGGCATGTGAGCATCAGAACAGGAGCATGGAGCTCTAGAGGAAAGCAGTCTACACAACATTAGCCAGCCAGTTTAATGTTATGCCTGTTTAATGTAAACATTTATAGACACCTGCTCATCCAATGTTTCCTCTGAAACTAAGGGTACTAATAGAGTTTTGCATCCTCCCTTTGCTGCAACCTTTGCCATTATGGAAAGGCTTTTCACGCATTAAACTTCTATGCATATGGAAGAGGGGGAGGGGGAAGTGTGTGTGTGAGAGAAAGAGGGAGAGGAGCGAAAGAGGAGAGAGTATCAGCCTTCTGATTTAAAGCTGCCTTTCTTTGTGGAAATTGGGGCAAAAATACAAAATAATTTATTTGGATCAAAACTGTTTGATTCAACAAACGATTAATAGTTGATGTTTGAAGGAGGAGTTCTGTTGATCAAAATGAAGCTTTAATGGCGTGTCTCAAAACTGTCTCGTCCACTCTCTTGAGTCTGCAGCATGTTCTGCTGCATGCATTCTGCCTGGGTCTCGCATTCCTTACGTCTCACTGCTAATTTACTTTCATGCGCAGCTGAAGTCATGAATTTATAATAATCTCCACAATCATGTTTCTGAATTCATAATTACAGAGGCGCTGAAAGAGACAATGCCCATGGTAGATGGTAGACGTCTAGACAATTTCCGTTTTAAACACCTCAGCGTAGTTGAACATGTAAGTGGATCTGTGTCTGTGAATGTCTCTCCTCAGGTGATCCGCGCAGTTCTATGAACGAGTCCAGCAGTCTTCTCGGTGGCTCGCCCCGGAGACAGTGTGGGCGTAAAGGCTCGCCTTATCACACAGGACAACTTCATCCAGCTGTGCGCGTGGCTGACCTGCTGCAGCACATCAATCAGATGAAGACTGCAGAAGGCTATGGTTTCAAACAAGAGTATGAGGTGGGTGATGGTAGGGTTTGAATCAAATAGCTAAGAGCAAGAACAGAGAGAGGGCAGCCTGGTTTATTCCAGAATGTATAATTGTCCCACAGCTATCCCCACAGATTTCTTCAGTTTATTGACATACATTTGTTTGTCTCACCAGCTACTCTGAGGGATATCAATAAACTGTCATTACTAGAGAGAACGGCAGTGTTCTCCAGGGGTTTGAGAGAATGACAGAATTGGAGAGAACGGCAGTTTTCTGATGCAGTCTTTAGGGGTTTCAAACTGTATCTTGCGTGTTCAGCCTCCATATCTCACCACCATATACCTGTTTGTACCCTGCAGAGATGAAAAATGTGTGAACATATTTTCTCTCATATGTAAAATACAGTACATGCAAAAATATCCCTGTCCCAATTAAGGCAAAGACAACCTAAGTAAACTGTTTTTAAATCACCATGCTGTTTATTTAAAGAAAAAAGTTATCCAACACCATCTAGTGTGAAACGTGATTAGTTGCTCACTAATTACTTACTCAGTACTCAATCAGCTAAATTTAGTTGACAGTAGAATCAATTAGACACACCAGGCTTGATTACTTCCAACCCTGTTGAATCTAAACATAAGTAGAACTATTCCAGGACTGTGAAAAAAGCTAAAAAAAAAAAACAAGCAACACATCTTGAGAAGTACTTCCAGAAGATTATTGGTCTTCAGTGAAGTACAGGGTGAACTATTATCTCTGAATGTCTCCAGATTTCAGCCAAAATATCATCCATATCAAATCACTTAAGGAACTGCAGGCCTCACATGCCTCAGATAAGGTCAATGTTCAGGATACAACCATTTAAAAGAGACTTGGTCACAGGGGTATCTGTCACAGAGCAAGATGGAAACCACAGCTAACCACTGTGGTCTCACTATGCCAAAAATACCTGGATGACCCCAAAGCCTTTTTGAATTGTATTTTATGGAGCTGAAATGAAAACCTTTTGTAAGACAGGGAACTTGTTACATCTGACGTGAAGCTAACATAGCATTCCATAATAAGAACATCATGCCAGCGGTCCAATGTGGTGGTGGATGCTGTGGGGATGCTTTACTGCCTCTGAGTGAAGCTCAAGAATAATTGGGTTACGCAGCAACAACAGTCAAAAACAGAAGAGAAAGTTTGTCTTTAAATGGCTCAAAAGATAGAAGCAGAACGTTTTAGAGTGGCCAAATTAAAGTCCTCACTTGAACCTCTTTGAGATGCTACAACAGAACAGTAAACAGGCAGTTTCCACACTAAAGTCCTCCAAAGTGGCTGTATTAAAGCAGTTCTGCAAGGAAGAGTGGTCTGAATTTCCTCCACAGTGAAAACTGATCTCCTGGAAGCATTTAGTTGTAGTTGTTGCTGCTAAAGGTGAGAGCCTATCAAAACAACAATATCTAAAGCAGTTTTTTCTTCGTGTCAGACTTTATACCCATCAAAACAGAAGCTTTTCCCAAATTGTCACATTTTTTCAGCCCCTCTGTCATACAAAGGTTGTGCAAGATTTTAGTGGTTTATTTCAATAAACAGATCTGTGCTTTCTGATGATGGATTTTCAACTATCTACACAATTGTTTATTTAGAAAAGAAAGGGAGAAAAAGAGCTGTTGCTCCAGCATGAAGCATTATATAGCAGAGACAAGTTGGATGCACTGTGGACTGGACTTATGGCGGACTTGAGGACCAATCCGTATATATTTCAGATGACTCATTTTACTAGTGCCTACATGATATTCCAATCCTTGTACATGAATTGAAAGTGACCATCCACGTCAGCACACAGTGTGAACAGCACAGAATTCTTCCTCTGCCTTTAACCCATTCACCAAGTGAAGCAGTGGGCAGCCAGGAATACAGTGTCCAAATAGCAGTGTGTTAGGACAGTACCTTGATCCTCACAGGTCTTGGGAATCGAACCCATGACTTCCTGATCGCAGAGTGAATGCCCTAACCCTTAGGCTACCATCTATAACTAAACCAAATATAATTTAACATTGTCTACATATTATCTGTAAAATGTAAAAGGCTTTGAGGATTAATTCATTTTAGGTTACGTGCATCTCTCTGTCTATTTTCAATTATTTTGAACAATTAAACGAAGACTCTGGAATAGCCAGGTGATATTTTTAATCCAAGCTCTAATTGCATTTTAAACAACTTGATATAAAAAAGGCAAATAATACAAAATAATTAAATAACACAGTCATTCTTAAACTTACTTTGAATTTAATTTCATTGCAGAGAGTATGCACATAAGATATTTCATGTTTTATCTGGTCAACTTTTCATTTGTTAATATACATCCGGTTCTGCATCTCAGGCATGAAACACATTCCTAAAGCATTTTCTACTTTATAATGTTGCCATTCCATTCTCACAACATTTAAAAGGATACTAAGCGATTAAGCATTTCAGGTATTTTTTTTGTTCAGTTCTTCCAACAAACATGTCATAAGGTGTGCAAGAGTATGAATTCATTATTGTTGCATTTTCATTTCAGGATTCTCAGCATATTCTCTGTCAGGTCAGGTCAGAACTGCAGGCAGGCCAGTCCAGTACCCTCTTCTTCTGCCATGCCTTGGTCATGTGTGCAGAATGTGATTTTTCATTGTCTTGTTGAAAAATGCATAGACGTCCCAGGAAAAGATGTTCCCGGAATATATTGCTCTAACGCCTGAGTGTACTTTTCTGCATTAATTCTGCCATCACATTAATTTACCATTGCCAAGGGCACTGACACAACCGTATACCATGACAGATCCTGGCTTTTGGAAATGTTGTTGATTATAGTCTGGACAGTCCTTTTCATCTTTGGTTTGGAGCACACAGTACCCATTTCTTCCAAAAAAGATCTGGAATACTGATTCGTCTGACCACAGTACATGATTCCACTGTGTGATGATTTATCCCAGATACCTCAGAGCCCAGGCAGCTCCTAGAAACTTTTGAATTCATCTCCATTCTTTTTTCGCACAGTAAAGTGTCAAGCGTTATTTGTGAATG
>JBBPCW010000006.1:12990637-13001781 GCA_037974425.1 Phenacogrammus interruptus
GGGGAAATTCTAAGAAAATGCCATAATTCTAAGATTTTTCTTAGAATTACGTCACTAGGAGCAACTTTTAGGCTTAAAATGCTTTGTGAATACGGGCCCAGGTTTTTATACTTTTATCTATTTAGTGTATCTTGTCATTCATCTGCATTCAAGAACTTGTTTTAAAAAAATAATAATTCTTCAGAATAATAGCTTTCCTGAAAAATAAAGCATTCTGCATTTTTTGTGGAAATTTACTTAAAAATATGTTAAACAGTTTGTAACAATTTAACAGAAAGGAGCCCACATGCAGAGCAAAAAAAAAATATTTAATGAGAATAAAGTCCACCAGGCAAAAAGGAAAAAACAAGTCAGTAATCCAAGAGACAGAAAACAGGGTCATTGAACAGGAAGGCAAAATACAGAATAACCAAGGCTTGGTAAACAGGACTGAGCAACTATACTTCGCACAGAAATTCTAGTTTGCACTGTATATATACCGGTCCTAACCTAGTACTCAGGTGAATGTGATCTTGGCCTAATTGGTTTGGTGTAAACCCCGGAGTGCTGTTCTGGAATGGATTGTTCTGTTGAATCAGCTTGCAGCTCCCCCTCATCTCCTACTCCAGGCCTTACACAGTTTTGGAATATTTCTACTGGATCATTCATCATAACATACATTTCCATTTAAAATACATTGTAAAATACAGCTGGTGTTATCAAATTATGCCAAAAAACTTAAAATGTCATTAAAGTTACATTGAATAAAGTCAACTCCAAATACTAAAAATGAAACAAATCTGGTACATATTATCACAGTCCTAACAAAACCATACATCTCCAAAATTATAACACCACTGAATACTGAAAACTCCATAACCTGTACTGTAAGTTAATATACCAAAATGGAATTTTGATATTATGGTATTCTTTTTTAGTCCACTTACCACAAAACCTTCACACAATATTAAGGGCAGTTGTTGTATTGAAATCTTTCAACGTTACTTAAGCTGCACAAGACATGCAATATCAAAACCATATACTTCCATGCGTCTCAGTCACTACAGGAGAGCATGAAACACTGCTGAGAGGTCAAATGTTAACCTGAGCCTGTATTCCCCGCCATGCAACAAGCACACAGCAGCACAATCCTATACAGCACATGCCTGCTAGTGCTCTCACTTCCAATCAGCCTAGTTCCAATCAGGAGGACTGTTGGCCCTCGACCCCAGCTGGGCTCTCTTGCGGGGGGATGGTAACACATGGACAGTGACTGTGGATGCAGAGCATACACACACAGTCTTGCGAGCAATTGCATCTAGTACACCCAACAGACTATGGGTCTTTACCTTATCTCCAGAGGGCACATGAGTCAGGCTCCCACTATCACCATTTTTCTTAACTCACACTCCAGGGGCAACTGGCGTGTCCACAGTATAATACAAAGACAAATTAAGGAAGACACCTTAGCAGATGTAATTATGGTAACATCTTCTTTTGCAACTTCAAAGCCCTACTAAAGTAAGAGTACACAAACTAGACCAGGGGTGTCAAACTCTGGTCCAGGAGGGCCGGTGTCCTGCACAGTTTGAAGGTTCTCCTACTCGAACATATTCACTAAACCTGGCAATTAACTGGCAAGCTGAAGCAGGTGTTTCTGAGCAGGGAAATCATCAAAACGTGCTGGACACCGACCCTCCAGGACTGGAGTTCGACACCCGTGAACTAGACAAACATGAGCCCCCACAAACAAACAGTAATTGGTGTGCCATACCTGTGATTTCTTAAAGGCTTTACAATGTTTTTCCAGAAAGAAATTCTGAAAAGGTCCACGCTAAATGAATGCTTGTCTTTGATCATGTTTGTCTGGTCAGAATGCTCTGGCCTTTAGAAGAAATAAATGCATTATGATTGTTATTCATGATCGCACATACATACAAAAATGTTTTAATCAGCCGCTAGAGGAGTATGCAGGTTACAATTTGATACTTTAATAAGCATTCAGACGTTTTCTTCTTTTCAGCCATGGTTCCATTTCTTTTCTTCCAGAGTTGTGCTTTGAAATCCAAAAGTTTTCTAAACTGTTTAATGCCTTTAACTATGTGCACACAAGATGCTAATGATGAGCAGTCTCATTTCAGACTACTTTGACTCAGAGGAAATGAACTATATTAGTTAGAATCTCTGCATAGTCAGAAAATGAAATGAGAAAAAATTAAGCAAATGCAGCAATTTCACATTTCCTGTGTGGACATGTTGGCTTGTAAATAAATAAACAAATAAACCAGTTTACACAAGTTTTGGGAAAAGGAATCTTATAAGCAAAAGTGTCTAAAGTTATATAGAGTAAAGAGTTCATAATGAAAAAGATGTGAAAGAGATTAACATTTTCAGACCAAAAGAAATAATAGTTAATAAACTGAAATGCTCCATTTCCTTCTACATTTAACTGATCTTACTTATTTATTATCAGTTAGTTCATAACAATGCGTTTAAATGATTGAAACTTTTACTCAGTTTGGAAGAACATGGCCCACAAACATAAATGGAAAAGAGAAATGTGTAGAGTAGATAATACTGTCTGCTCAGTTTCAGGTTCAGAAGTCTGATTCATGATCCATTAAGCTGTTTTTTTCATTTAACACGAATAGAAACTGAATTCCACATTGTCTTGTGCTTCACTAGTCTATAATCAGAAAGTACAAACGATATAGTAAAAACATACTGCTGATCTAAATAGGGTACACTGCAAAAATAACAGTCTTAATAACTTACAAAAACAAATGCTAAAAAAAACACTGAGTAAACAAAAACTACATTTCGATGGATAGACGGATAGATGGATGGAATATGGATGGATGGATGGATGGATATTGCCTAATATAAGCATAATATTTCCTGCTGGTTTTATAAAAAGGTAAAATTTCATGGCAGTGTCACAGTTTAGTTACTAGGCATGCCTGAGGTCAGTATTTATTTTGTTCTGACCATTTTCAATTAGTAGCACTCAATTAAATGTGAAAAGTTATTACTTTATTGTTTTGCTTCGCATTATATAAAAAAGTAAATAAAAAACCCTATATCTGTGAATTCAGATTTATGTTTGACTACATTCTTTAAATGTTGTTTCCTTTCATAATCTCTGGGAGCTGACCTTTGAACATAAACCTATATAAAGACAATATATGACAATAGCAAATGTACAAAAACACAATTCTTAAATTAAATTGAATGCACAAGCCATTGATATGCAACAAGGTTTGCAGAGATGTTCACAGAAGGTCACATGAATGGCATATAAAGGGCAGGGGACAAAATAATGAGCTTTCCACACATTAATTTCATTTTCAGTTTGTGTGATTAAGATTAAAGTTTCAAAGAAGTTTTAAACAATGAGACAAAGGATAATTCCCCAGCCTTACAAGAGCTCTAAGATAGATGTATTGTTCTCTCCCTGCAGAGGTCATTTTAGTGATGTTTCTATCTAAATGTTTTATCTCTTACCTTTTGTGCTTTAAAATGGCTCTAGGTAACTCAAAACTCCTTGACTGCTTATCCTTCAAATCCCACAGAAAATGATTCGTTTTTGGCAATGAGCTCTTCAGATGATTTTGGCTGTAGATAAAAAGGTTATTTCTTTTATTGAAATCAGAACTTTTTAAAACAATAATAATATCCTTTTACGGAGTCAATTTTACAGTTCGAAGCATAATGTCACAGGAAAAAAACACATTGAAATCATCCAGCTTCTAAAAAACACCAAAATGTCACATAAAATATTCCATTGCTACTATTTAGAAACTTTCCCAATTCAAGTCTCTGTTAATAATCTAAACAATATAATAATATAAAGACATTATCTATAATTAAATATTGAATTACTGACATTAAATAATACACGAAGCTTCCAGAAAAGATATCAGTTACCAGATATCAAATGCAGATATCAGAGTGAGGAAGGGAAGAGCATCATGAAGGACCTCAGCCACCCTGCACTGCCACTTTTCACTTTCACTTTCCTGCCATAAGGCAGGAGACTCAGGACAATAAACACACGCACAACACGATTCAGGAACAGTTTTCACCCCAGTGCCATCAGACTATTCAACACACAGTAAAGGTGGTCCTCTCTGTTTGTACATCTGTTCTTCATACTATGTGTAATACTATAGTACACTTTACACTTTACTTTATATTATGCAACTCAACCTGTGACTAATCTTTATGTTCTATCTGGGAGAGGGTGTTCAAGTAAGAATTTCATTGTACTCTGTACACTGTACATATGACAATAAACTTTAACTTCAATTCTAGCTTTACAGTGTAAGGAGTCATTAAAGCATAGTAAGGAATCTCTTTGCAACACAAGCTCAAGATTATGATTAATTTAAATCAGTGCTTCATGAAGAAGTTTCAGTCTTTTGTGTAAGTTTTCAAATTAGCATATGCCGAACCAGCCCCTCTTTTACAATTTCCAGTAGCGAGCCCTACCCTCCATTAGCCTTCCTGAACACATGCTGTTTTGCCGGGGGCATTCATAATGTGAACTGACTCCAACATCAAACGGTGATGGTTATTTGTTTCCACAAAACAATTTGTTCAGGGGGAAACGGCTGCATTCAAATGAAATGTCACAGGATGACTGATGATTCTAAAATGCAAAAGCCTTAGCCTGTCACTCATAGATCACCAACGCTCATATAATGATGCTGGACAAAAACTTAGTCCTAAACTCAACATATATTCATATATTATAATATAAATGACATATTTGGTCTATGCAGCAAGTATGGCCATTTACTTTAAAATTTCTTTTCGATTGTGTATATGCAAACTGTATTATTTGTGCAAGCAGTTAATCTTAATTTCCTTTAAAATCTTTGCGGACATAAAGGTAATGAATAAAGAAATCTGTGTATTATTTGTAATTTCACAAGGTGCATACAATGAATGAGATTTCTTCAAGTAGGATATGCTGGATAAGTAATAGCTATATTGATTTTGTACATTGCAATATGTCAGACATGAACTATCAATCTATTTCCATTTTTTGGTGATGTGACGACTCTGAGCGTGGTCTGTGAACTGATTGCTGTATTCAGAAAATAAAGAACTTAAACGAATTTATGTATCTGTCTTGTTTTTATGGTGGCTGCTCTGCTCAATACCAACACAATATCCTTTCATATATGAGGATTCTTCTGAATGGCAATTTGTTCTGGCGCACAGTGTGGAATGTGTGGGTTGAGGTATATGTGCAGGATATTGATTATATGTCGAGGGTCTGATTTCATGCCCTATGAGAGTGACTTTGAGTTGCTTTTCTTTGGCCGCAGCTCGAAAATGAAGTGTCTCATTACAAAAGGTAGGAAAAAAGGACATTTGATATGTACACTTGAGGTAAGCTTTTGGAAAGAAGTGTTTTGAAGGTCCTCATGTCAAGTACCCTCAGAGAATCTCTCTCCCAAATGCATACATACATACATATGGACATACTGTACATCAATATTAGATTCGGTTTGTATCATGATTTTTGACCCACAATTTGGTTCATATCACGATTCTTTTTTGAGGAGGAGAGGAAAAACTCAACGTATATTCATGTATTATAATATAAATGACATATTTGGGTCTGCAAATTTGGGTCTTCGAGACGCCATTTTGTTTCGAGTCATCCTCTTGTTTACCACAGAATTATGAATCAATAAATGCTTTGACATTGCTTCTTTTTCATTCAATATGTAAATAAGACCCAAAGGAATCATCACAGACTGGCCACAGAACCAATTCTTCAGCTACCGGTTGGCCATCGTACAAAACTAAAAACACGCTCTGTCCAGCTGGCCAAAATCACACAAAAACTCTTACAAACTCCCCAGCAGTTTTATCACAACCAGCCAGCTTACAGACACTTATAAAGCGAAGTGTCATAATTTCCTTACTTACATTCGAAGAAATTCAGCTCGGACATACCGGCCTTTCCCAGGCCATCATTGTGGATTTTGGACTATAACTCCTCCTAGGAATGTCAGAAAGGCTCGTGGGAGGGCTCGTTTGACATGTAACAACCTCTACTATTGGTTACTGATACTATTGGTTACTGAGATTGATTGATTCACTTTTCAGCGATACCACATCCCTGCACCAATATGTTTGATTTCCTGAAGTTCCTAAAAAGCAAACATGAACAAGTGTAGTTTCTGAATAGACTATTACTGTGATCATCCACTGTAATCATCTTTTGAAAAAAAAAACATATGTTGCCATTTATTTCAAATCTATTTATTTTTGCTAACACATGTAATCAGCTAAATTAATTTCTGCATCTTCTGTAAAATACAAATTACAAACAGTAAGTACAGTGACATATATGGATGTTTAGTTTAAAAAGGGATAGTAAGGTTTTAAGCTGTTGTCCATTTTGAATAGCTTTTTAAGTTTAAAGAAACAGACAGTATTTTAAATATTTGATTTGTCTGTTATCTAGTATACACACCTTTTAAGGGGCTTTAAACCCTAAAATATGCCTATAATACTTTTTTATCCCAGAATCATGCAGCACATCTAAAGTCTTACAAATTAAAATGCTTTAAGATTAGGCTGAAAATGAGGAAAGAAGGAACATGAGTACACACAATTATTTGGTTATGTGCTGAACTGACAAATTGCTCAACACAAAACTTTAAACAAAGGCCAGAGAGCTCAAAAACACACTTGTTCCACTCCGTGTCTGAAGAAAATTTAGGAATTCAGAGTAGAAATAATTTTAATAATACATGGACCAAAGTCAAATCTTTGAAATACCAACCAAAGGAAATCCTACTCAAAATGATCAAAAGATTTTTGTGGAATCCACTGAGAAAACTGCCCTTGGCTAGGGGCTGCCCTCAATCTTATCAGGAATATGCAAGACTGCTTATATATAGTCCATGGCAGGTCCTCCCTTCAGTGATGAATAATAATGCACTGAATATATAGTTCGAACTGCAGCAACAGAGCTTTTGAATTTACTATCTCAATGGGTAATAGCTCGACGTTCATATTAATGCTTTTATTTCTGCAAATTGTTAGAGCGTCCCTGATCCACTGCCTTTGACCAGATAAAGAGAAGGAAACAATCTGATTTCAACAATTCACCCTGCTGTCTAAACAGAGTCTTAGAAGAATGCTTTTCCAATCCGCAGCCCACTAATTATCAGGGTGGTAAAATAAACAGTGGCATTCATTTCAAGTGATCACAAAGGAAAAGAAATCTCTAAAGAGAAATGTTTTCTTCATACAGATTACCCCTTTTCCTTCCACTGCTCTAAACTGTATTTACTCTTAAAAGTGGTTGAGACAAATGATTATTGAAACGGAGAGCATGGTTTGCAGCTCCTTTGCCTGAAATTTCCCAAAGGTGTTCCTCAGACTCAACATGAAGACTCAAGGCCTCTCCTATTCAATTGCTTCTGTCTGCTCCCATGGGTTTTGCCATCCATGTGAATCAGTGTACCAGCAAATGCAATGCCCGACTATAAATTCAGGTCATTCCAAGTGAAAGAGATTCTGAGAGATTTAATTACAGCTGGAGTAAGGCAGCAAGGCACTCCTGCAGCTAGGGTGCAATCACTAATATTTGATTGAGAGAAGGAAAGATTAAAAGATCTACAAATCAGCTGTAGAAATGGTATAATTTCTTAAAGAATAAGCTGTTTTGAATATTCAGCACTGGGGTATATTGCAGGATATGACCGGTGCACAGTGGTGGACAGTATGACCAAAAATACTTATTTTTGATATTGTGTGAGGATATTGTATTGAAGTATTTTGTGAGGTCAACAAACATGAGCAACAAAATACCAACACTGTTTTTCACACACTGCACTGAATTGGAGTAAATAGGACTATGATTCTTTTGAAATGAAACTAACAGCTTCCATAATGTTACATTAACTATCAAAATAGTGCTAAATATTATAATATTGGCCTCATGTACACCAGACACTGCTAAGTCTAACTAGCATGCAGACTGCATGTCTGTTGTTTTTCGAAGCATAGATAAGTACACATTTTCAAAAAACACATTTTAATAACATTGTTTTACACTGAAATAGATATGTATAACGAGGTATTTTTTACAAAATGTTAAGTTTAGAAAATAAATAGAAAATTTTAAAATGAGGAAAAAAATACCATATTTGATTACTGTATAAGATGTGAACTTATATTCACTTAGAAAATCAAAACAACAAGTCATTTCATCAGGGATATGTAACACTGGACTGTATGATCAAGATTAAATTAAATAACACAGGTCAACAGGTTTCATCACAGATAGGTTTATGTGGGTTTTGTAGTGTTTTTCATGCTGAATTCAAATCTGTGTTTAGTTTTTCCCTAGCACATACAGTTTTTGTTATGAAGCTAGCCCTATATTGCATGATAGTTGGTACAATTAGCATATAATAATCATATCAATAATCATATGCTAAGCGTTTTGAAGAAACAGTGGTAGCTGACTGACACTGCTCATTATATCTATGCCACAGTGTCGCCTGTCTGACTTCACACTGAAACTGCAGTTTAAAAAAAATGCATGCAAGTCTATTGCAAATCTAATATTACTCATAATTCAAAAAGTTTATGTGACTGAAAAAACTGAAAGCAGATTTGAAATCAGCATGAAGAAAAGTGTGTTGTGGTTTTTGATTACAATTTTTTTGTTGTTGTTGACCTGTGTAATTATATTGTCAGGGTCTGACTAATATCCAGAACTAATGGACATGTGAGTACTTAGATATCTCCACTGCCCCTCACACAGAGTTTCAGCATTTTGTAGAACTTTCAGCTTCATGACACTAAAACATGCTAAGTCATGCTGACATGCAAGTCCAACTACAAACTGAGTAGACGTTTCGGTCCAGTTTCTTATACTAAGTTTCTTATTCTTAGTTGGTCTGTTCCTTCCTCAGGGTTCAAGTGCCCATTAAGCTTCTCAGGAAAGCAAACCCCGCCCCCGAAAATGTGAAGACACTCAGACTGTGGTGTATTGCTGCTGTCCTAATACTGTTCTCAAGGACTCAAGTTTAGCTGGTATGTGTAAACAAACCAAGACATAAATTCATAACAAGAGCAGATTTAGCACACTAATCTCACTCTCATTTTCTTTGGCTTTAGCATGTGCACTGAAAATATGATGCAGCGCAGCAGATGGGTTGTTGTTCTCCCCGTCACACTCTGCTTCTCTCAGCGAGCTGCCGAAAGCGGAACCACACCCCGGCCTTGGTAAGGCAGCATATGCAAGCTTTGTTACAAGAATTACTTGAGGCGATCAATCACGTCAGCCCAGGAAACATGCCTCCTCCTCCAAAGAAACTGGATTCCAACAAAATGTTTTGGAGTAAATTAAGATTTTCTGAAAAGGCAGTAAGCTATGGGCCTCTTAACAACATCATGAATGTAAGCACGGCTCAATGGAGCAGGTTTCTTTCTTTTTTTTTGATGTTTGATAATGGAAGCTACCACCATAATGTGACTATCACTAAGTCCTCACAATGCTTCTTTCTTTTTTACAGGCTGTATAGTTTTATTCTGCCTCACACTCCGGCTTTAAGAAATCATTTGGCTGCGGCGCCATGTCTTCTTCTCCACTCAAATGATTTATTTCTTTTTGGAAGGCGCATAGCTCACTAATCCTTATTGTTTAGTTTTGTGGGGGAGGACTTCAAACAGACTGTCACAGGGATTCAGAGATGTCGGAGACTGGCAAGGGAGCGTTCACTTTACATCTGACCGGATCACCAACTAAAAGCCAGTTCATTCAAGCATTACGTGTGTCCTTGTCCAAGTCTAGTGGGATGCGGAATTCAGTGAAGCCTTGGAACACAAAATGGATTTTCTTGCTTCTAGACACTGTAAGGGCAGAAAATGCTATTTAAATAAGTCTTTTTAACGAAGCATTGAGATACACAGTTTTGCATATTGTATTTCAGGTGCCAAAGAACATGCTCTTAAATGGGGATTAAGATTTCATTTTTTCTAAAGTTGAATTTTAACTGGAAAACAGAGCGCGAGTTCCTTTAAACACACATTTTTGTTTTTGCTTTCTGTTGGCCTTCAACAAAAGCATGGTGAAAGACTCTGCAACGTTTGTAGATATATTTAGTCTCTGAAGCTGCCACACATTGATGAACACCTACAGTCCATGAAAAATATGTCTCAGAATATCTCACAAGAAACTCAAAACTCATTATGGAACTTTTCAGCACCATTAGCCCAGATATATTTAGAGGTGTGGGCCAGTTTAGTTAAAAATTGTATTTTTATACTTATATATATCTTTTAAATTTAGATGTATAAAATGTCCTGTCCTTCAAATATCTCGGTGTCCACATCTCCTCAGACCTAATATGGACTGCTCACATTCAGGTCCAGTCCAAAAAGGCTAAACAGCGCCTGTACCATCTCCGACAACTGAGGAAGTTTGGGGTCTCTCCAGCGATCCTCAGGACTTTCTACTCAGGCGCTGTGGAGAGCATCCTCACACAGAACATCACATACTGGTATGACTGTGTTCAGGACCATAAAGCTCTCCAGAGAGTGATCCGTGCAGCAGAACGCTGCTGCAGGACTGTTCTCCCTTCCCTACAGGACATTTACATCAGGAGATGTTGGTCCAGAGCAGTTTGGACATTGAAGGACTCATCCCACCCCAGCAACGGACTGTTTCAACTTCTACAATCAGGCAGAAGGTTCCGCACCATCAGGGCCAAAACGGAAAGACTCAAGAGGAGCTTCTATCCTCAGGCCATTCGAGTCCTAAATTAGAACATGCGTCCATGCCCCTCATAACATTACTATAACGGACTGAAACAGGACCCCATAACATATCTGTCAGATTTCAGAACATTCACTGTAATTTCATATCTTATCTGATTTATTATTACATCACATGCTGCTACAGTACAATTTACATTACTCTGGTCACTGTTTATACATTACTCTGGTCACTGTTTATACATTACTCTGGTCACTGTTTACACTATTTACATTACTCTGGTCACTGTTTACACTGTTTACATTACTCTGGTCACTGTTTACACTGTTTACATTACTCTGGTCACTGTTTACACTGTTTATACATTACTCTGGTCACTGTTTACACTACACTGTTTATACATTAC
>JBBPCW010000006.1:13007187-13021548 GCA_037974425.1 Phenacogrammus interruptus
CCTGCTTCTGGGTATCCTTACAAGTTTTAAACCTCTCGCAGTTCAGCACTGTCCTTTGTACCATTTCATGCTATTTACTGGACCTGAACTTTTTGAAATTCAATTGCTTGAAACATTGGGGTGTTCTAAAACTTTTGACAGGTAGTGTATATATATATATATATATTTATTTTTTTTCCTACACTTGTTGAAGTGTAGAAAAATATATTTGTATAATAGAACTTTTGTATTTCGCTGTGTTTTGTTTTATTGTGATTTAATGTAAAAACATTTCTGTTTTATGACACTGTACTTTTTGTGTATGATTTGGCAAGCTTTATCCATTTCAATAATGGCAAAATCCTATTAAAACAAGATAGACATAGACCTTAGTGTATTGAGCAGCATCTCAGGGATTTGATTTACAGCTTCTAAACAAGTGCACTTTGATTTTTTTTTTTTTTTTTTAAGAAATTCACTTGCCCTACTTGGCAATCAACAGTCGAATTTCATGCAGGCATACACGGCTCAAATGCAATTTGTGTATACTGCATATATCTCAAAGAATTTGTGGTTGATCTTGTCACTGCCATTTTGTCACCACAACATGGTTGTCAGGTTTATAAGGAAAGCTCATGTGTCAAAGCAACAACTACATCTTCATCAACAGTGGAATCGCGCATGGTGTAAGAGACAAGGAATAAGTGTCATGTAAGTAGTAGTGAATTCCAACAAAATTATTGTTATTTTCATAATTTACAGGGAACTTTCATGCTTTGAGCTCTAAGGAGAATTCACTGTTCACAACTGATTGTCACCCCGTGGAGGGATATGTTTGGCCACCAAGCACTGTGTGACACATGTGCGTAGCAAGTTCACCACACACATGTGCGCATGCTGTGCGAGGTAGGCTAGAAAATGACTCAGTGTAAGCAGTTACTTTTATATAACATACAGATGAGTATAAGCTACAAAAGTGTGTACACTGTAAACGTGCCATATCTCAGAATGAGGCGTTCTGAGATTTTGTGTAGTTTTACGTCTCTCCCTGCAAATGTATGAGTAAACAGTAGACACAATGCAAAACGTGGTAGCGTAGCTTAGCATCAAGTGTTATGTCGGCATTGGTAAATCATTTTCTTATGTATTTATTGCTTAGACTGATACAGTGGTCCAGACAACTCCTTCAGGGGCTTATATGTATATGTTTTGCACAGGTGCGTATTAAGTTTTCTTCTCTTGTTTTGATATGACAATGTTGTATTAGCTTTTCTTGCTAATCAGATAAAATAGATCCTCTTTCTATTGATGTGAGTGTATGGAAGTTGAACAGTCACTAAATGATCACAGTCTGCTTTTATTTGTTTCAAGTGTTAATCGACTGTGTGAAGCGCGCTTGTAGCAAGTTCACCACACACATGGGCACACGCCGTGCGAGACTCATACAGTGGTCCAGACAACTCCCTCGGGGGCTTACATGTATATGTTTTGTGCAGAGAAATAAAGCTGCAGTTGGAGTGCATCTGAGGAGTTCGTGTCTTTATTATCTACATTTATGGGCGGTTTCTGCTTCCCCGGACGTGACGCTGACCTGGGAAAGTGACTGTAACAATGGCTCATCACATCTAATAGTGGTGGGGCTTTTCCACTCTCCATGAAGCTAAAGTTACAGTAAACGATGGTGCTGTACTAGCCATCACTAATGGCCAGGAAATTTCATTAAGGGACATGCTGTTGAATCCAGAATGTGCGGTCCGGCTGGAGCTCTGGGAAATATTACATTTATAATTGTAATTGACAAGCAGAGCAGATGTCAACCTGGACAGGGAGAGCAGAATCATGAAAAAAACAGAGACGTAGACGATACACCAGGTGGTCCAGTTAGCTGTGGAGAGCCGTTTATACCTGACTGCCCCCCGCCCACCTCGCTTTCAAGAAGTGTCAGAACACAGGTGGCAGATGTGAGATTGTTTTAGAATGATAGCGAGACTGTTGACAGAGATGTAGTATAGAGAAGGTGAGAGGTGCTTTTTCCAGTAGCTGTCAAACACACATTGCAGTGCTAAGAGTTCATCACAGCCAGTTGTCACTCCATAAAGGTACTCACAGTTATGAAGAAACTGGGGACATGGAAAAATGGCCAGAAGAAAACATGTATTCTATCTGCAGAACAATCAGAAAAGCTCTTTCACCTGCACTCTCACAACTTTTCACACTAACTCTAAAATTCTTCACGCTGGTTAATTACTCTGATTATATAGTAATTATATAATAATTCTGGCACTTAATTTGAAATAAAAAAGTGGAAGGAGAACACATATAATTTCCCGCTTTTTCCTGCTGAGACATTCTGAATTTGATTCATGTTTAATTAATCCTCGCACTTTAATTTTCTACATGCCCCACGGACACGCGTAAGACAAATAAAACTGCCCAGGCAATTATGCTGTTTGATGCAGTCTTAACTTTTCCGACTTGCTCTTAAAGACTGACGGGCTGCAAGAAGTTCATAATTTAATGGTTCACACTTAGCTGTGACAGGAGACAACCTTAAATTTGTAGCTTGGCCATAAATTATTCACTACGAGAGATGGGAAGAAGATCAATTATTTATAAACACAAATGACAAAGTATTTTAGGAGATATTAAACCTGTTACTAATGAAAATGAGAAAATAATGTGATGCCATTTGTGATCTACTGGAACAATTTATGGGATTAACTTCCAAACATTGGCTTTTTATTCAAGGACATTTCTGATACCATCATTGACAGTATGCCGAGCATCATGCATTACTTTTTAGAAACAAGCAATTGTCAAATTTTATCTGCTAAGTAATTACACTGATAATGCACAGTTTCACATCAAGAGAAAAAAACAGTGGTCTGCTGGTAATTTGTCTCTCCAGAAATTGGAACGATAACGTGTTGAAACCAGACAAATAAAAAAATTATTCTGTTGGTAGGACAGCAAAATCATCAAAGAAGAAATATGGGCCTAGACTATGCTTAGCAGGAGGAATCCACACACAAGATGTAACAATGGCATGGGTTTTACAGAATTTTCATGCCACATAAAAATATAGGTGTGATCATTTAAACCACTTCAGGAGGCAGCCGGAGATGCATTTGAGCCACATGTCTCATGTGTAAATACATCAGTCACTTCAAGGCGCATTCAACAACCAAGACCTCTTCCAATACTGTGAGAGCCTCTCCCCCCTGCAGTGCTGCTCATAGAAGAATGCAGACAGAATTAGCCCAAATAAAGCTCCAGTTTAGTTAAACATTACCTCACCTCGTTTTTCACTATTTAAGATTCATGATTATTCTTACCAGGCATGTTGAATGTGTAACAGTTTTTGAATTGAATAGAATAATTTATGCAAATCTTGTGAATAGAAGATTTTATGCAAATCTAAATGTGTATAATTTTTTCTGCTGTGTACATTAATTTTGAGATTATATTACAGTAAACTTCCATTTATTCGCAATTCAGCAGTCGCAATTTCAGTCTCTCGCGTACTTTTTCTGAGAACAGAACTGATAATTGTTCACGATAACCCCCGCACATTCACGGAAACTGCAGATAACCTCCGCATTTTTTGTGATATCCAGGCCTCGTCTGCCACACCCCCTCGTCCTTGACTGATTGCCTCCAGTTAGCAAGGCGATCAGACGGACCTGAACAGAATAAGCAGTAGTAGTAATAGAAATAATAGTTGTAGTGGAAGAACCAGCAGCAGCAGCTGTAACAGTAGTAATGATGAGTAGTAGTGGTATGAGCAGTATTTTATTAAATGAATCTGATTTCCAACTTGAAAATAAATCTTCAGCTTATTCTGAAGGATTGGCTCATCTGTTCACAGGAACACATCTTCCTTGGTTCTGTGTTGTTTCTCAGAATTCAGAATCAGAATCTGCTTTTATTGCCAGGTATGTTCACACATACGAGGAATTTGTTTTAGTGACAGAACTCTACAGTGCAACAAGATGACAGAAAGACTCCTTTGATAAGAAAGTTTATATAGCCCACTCTTAGCACAAAGAGATTGCAGTGTTAATTTGCATGATGGATATTGGTAAATACACTGCTAATGTGCTGAACTCCACAGTGGTTATTTGTACTTAATAAATGTTTCATTACATAATTTCATCTACAGTTTCACAATGCCCAGTAAATCAACACAACATACTCTTTCATCTCACTTTTAGAATGTCCTTTATTACAGTTACAACAGCTGGCTCTGAAATGGTGATCTGTAATAGTGAACTGCACTAGTGAAGCGTAATGGCGATCAATAATAACATTATTTAATCTGATTTGCTTTTTTAGTCTGATTTCATGGAGCCAACTACCCAAGAAATGTATCTGTCTCTATTTGTGTTTTGTCCCTTTTTCATGTCTGCTTTGACCTTTTTTGTTATTATATAACAGGTACACTTTTCTCCCTTGCAATGCTGGAATCTACTCCATCCCCAAATCTACACAAGTACTTTACTTACTAACCTTGTGCTTTTTAAACAGCCATTGTTTTAAATGTTATAGAACAGCATCCTTTTCTGTTGGAAGATAGAAGATAGAAAAAACAACACATTTTCCATGGGTGTGGATTGCTTTCTCCACAGTGAGGAAGAGAAGCCTGTGATCTCCGTAAACAGTGTTCTCTTCCAAAAACCATTTACTGAACTGGTACTTGGATCTAGACAGCCTCAGCCACGATGAACAGTTCTGAAAAACACAGAGTGAGGCGGGTGTATGTAATGGGGGTGCAGGAGCAGACTTGGGTGTGTGTTCGTGACAATGTGGCTGCTTTGTGCGTCAGCCCTAGGCACGTGTCACACTTCTGCACATGATCATCACTCATTCTGCCACTGCAATGCCAAGGCCAGCCAGTGTCAGCTTAGCCCCGTGGCAGCTCCACTGACAAACACTAAACAACCTAATTACCAAGCTCATCATTATACGCATAGCTCTGCAATCAAGCTTATATCCTGTTAAACTGTGAGAGATCACACATTTTAATTGCATCTTTATCAGCATCCACTGTGTGGCTGTGTGGCCATGACTGAATTAGCTTTAAGCGCTAGATAGACATGCTAATAAACACATCCCGAGACATTTGGTTATTAGACTCATACTGTTTCTAGATATTGATTATTATTTGTCAGTCCACCGAATACATTTGTTGTAGGTAATGTTATCTACTTGCGGGTAGCAAGTCTAGATGCTCATTAGCCCTGAGGCAAAACAGCTGCATGCAAATCATAACCTCTATATGACTGATCTGGGCAGAGGAATCATCAGTGCATGATGTTAAGGTAAAATTTATTGTTTACTCCTAGTTAGCTCATGATCTTACCTATGTGCTTTTAAATCTTTTGAAAACTAAGATTAATCTTACTAATGGACTCAACTAAGCTACTGACAAGTGTACATGAAAAGCATATCACACATTCATGTATTACAGGAACCTGGTTTGACTCAGTCAGTCCTTCATTACATTCAAAAGGAGCTGCTGATTGAATTTCACAAATCCAAGCAATGACTGAAGGCATTAAGGAGAAATCTGGAAACAAACCTTTGTTCTCCCGTCCAGCTCAAAAAATATCACTACTTTTTCACAAAGAAAAGGAATCTTGACAGTTTTTACTGTTTTCTTGCTTGCTTGCATTTATTTTGACCTTATGTTTGCTAGCACACGCTAAGCAAAATGGCTTTAAACCATTTGCCTTGGTGTACATACACAGTATTGTGTGAAAGTATTCACACATACACACTTGTGTTCTGATCCAAAGCATTCTTCAAAATTGTGCCAAAATAAGATCTAGTCCACTGAGCAAACCATTTTGGTAATTAGGTTTTGGCCTAGACAGTCTCCAGATCTTTCTTCTACTGAGTTTGAAACGTGCCTCCAGCAAATGAAACAGAACTGTTAGCATGCTTGAAAAGGTGCTGAGGGGGTTTGGATAAGTAATTTCTAAAACTTGCTGGAAAGTATGCCACAAATCTGTGCCACTATGAAAAAGGCAAGGAGTAGTTATTTTTAATTAAAAGAAAATGCTTTCATATGCATTAAAACATGGGTGGTGGAAGCCTAATGGGTAGGATACCTGCCTCTGGACTAACCACTGGGTCCCTGAGCAAGACCCTTAACCCCAAGTTGCTCCAGGGAGACTGCCCCCTGTAGTCAGGGAATGGAAGTCGCTTTGCATGAAAGTGTCTGATAAATGCTGTAAATGTAAATTACACATACAGTGTGCACTGATACAATACATTCTCTTTATTGCCAGTATTTCTAATTATGTATATATATATATTACAGGCAACAGGCCACTTGATGTACTTTTGTGTCTCCATAGTGTTTGTCTAACTATGGAGGCCAGATGTGTTTTTTATGTGCTTTGAGCTCCACTGCCCAGCACGCATTTCGCAATGACAGTTTTCTTTTTTCTAAAAAGTATTCAATATTTTGTGAGATGGTTAGAAGAACACAGGTTTGGATCCAGGTCTCTGCTCAGTGACTCCAGTCTTTGGGAGAATGAATAAAATTCCATAATCAATACAACTAATTTAATCTACTGAAGTAAAAAGAGCCAAACCAGGTATTTGATGGAGCTGCAAGTAAAAATAGACTTACACAAGGAAGGAGGTCTAGAAATGGTGAAGCAATGCAAATGATCTAAATTCATGTTTTACAGCTTAAATGTCATGTACTTTGTTTCCAAAGGTATTTTAGTATTACATATTTTAAAATATATTTCTATTTTACTGTTTAATTTAAGTTTCAGGAGATTTGAAATCAAAGTGCTCATTTACCTAGTGTTTCTCTAGGAAACACAACATGTAACAATTTTACATTGCATAAGTTCTAGGTCGTGTCTTTCAAAGTATCTGAAAGTATCGGGGTATCAGTCCGATCTCCCACGCAACATACTCGTGGCTTTTCTTGGCGGGGCAACAATCAATCTCTGTGAAACTTACAGTCAGATAGGGCTACAGTCAGATACAGTCAGAATCAATCTCTGTGAAACTTACAGTCAGATAGACCTTTCCAAAGACCCCTCATCTGCCATGATAGCCTTCAGAGATCCGGCGTTATTAGCCGAAAATCGTTCAACTTGCACAGGTGTCCCATTACTTTTGTTCCATTAAAGGCATATCCAAGCACACAGTCCAGCCCCCTGCTAAGTAACACCCAATTGTAATCATGGGGCATGATCAATTAGCATATCTCACATTTAGAGTCACCATTTGTAAAAGTGAACCATTTAGATTTAGAGCACAACATTAACTTTTTAACTCATTTAGCTCTATCTTACTATGCCATGTTCTCTGTGCAATGTTTCTCCCTTATTATATCACAGATCTATGCTGTATATCACAGGGTGATACAACAAAAACACTATTTGAAACAGATTCTTCATTGGATTCGGACAATATTTTATTTTGCTCTTCAATTTATACACTGAAACCACTACTACTATACTAAAGAAAAAGATATTCAGTTTTCCTTGAACTTATAATCATGTTACTAAACCTTTGTAACTAGACTAGAAAAGACTTTGAAACTTAAGTATATAAACATTGCATGTGGTGACAATTTAGATTTATTCATTCATTTATGACTGATAGTACATTCATGTGTTTCTCGTGTTCATAGTGTTATCTCAGGCAAAAGAGGGGGAGGGGGGGGGGGGGAGATAGACGTTAGGACTTTGACATTTTTATTGTGTTTGTACTTTTGAGCAGGATCCAACTAATTAACTGAATAAATCTTGTAGTCAGTTTACACTGCTGGCAATTTGAACTGCTCTGCTCTTATTGATCTCCAGGCTCTTTCTGGCTCAGATTCATTGACCAGGAGTGAGTGAAATTGAGATATTATGTGTGTATGACCCTTTCTGAACAGGAAATTCAATAAAGCACCATACTATTGGCTGGGCTGCTCATCATCGCAGGATTGTAAATAAAACTTTTTGTAAGCAAGCAGCTCGGCATCCTTCCGCATAAGAAGGTCACTTTGCAGTCGTAGCACAGATGGTATTAGGGGATTCAGATTGCACATTAAGCTTCGCTGGAGAATCGGAAAAAGCTCAGTAGGCATGGGATATCAATACTTTAAGGTGGGTTTATTCTCTGTATGTGTATTCTCGTCGATTATTGTATTGTGATTTATTGCTAGGAATTTGTCCTCTCCTGCTTTTCTGTTTGTGCTGCAAATCTTACTGTCAGCACCACACCTTTAAAATTCACTTTAAGCATCCCAGTCAATTTGAAGGGTCGATGCAGTGGACAATGATGCATGCACACTGGGTCCCGGCAGCATGAAGAAATAATTAAGAAAAAGCAACCTGCCCAGAACGAATGCTCCAGGCAGATTCATCTTCCAATGGTCATTTCATATATTAGTGTTTCTACCCCTTGCTGAGATGGAAGATGGTGGCCACGCCTACTAAAAAGGAGCATGCTCCTCCCTGTAGTAAAGTGCACAGTAAGGGTTATTCAGTATACTCTAGACTGATAAAAAGTAGCAGGAGTTACCCCTTATCGGTTGCTTTGTCAAAGGTGAATAGACTCACCTCTATCTATGCTAATTCATTCTTAAGCTAGGTAGATTAATAGTGGGGCGAGCTTTGACAGCGACATGGACTGAGAGCCACATTAACTAATCTTGACTATGACGGAGCTAACCCCAGCCAGTGGCCAACTCTACAGACTGCGTCAATTAATATTGCAGAGCCAAGTTTCCATTAGAAATTATTGACATGATAGGTATTAAAAAAAAATATCATAAAATTAAATTAGCCTAAGACATATACTATCATGACATCATTTTTGACACACCCATAATAATAAAATGTTATATATCAATAAACATAAATTGGCATGACAACTCATAACAGCGTATGAAATGTGTCACACATGTAATACATATGTCAGTACAAAACTGTAACCAAAATGTGTTTGTTGGCTATATATGTGGCCTCATAAAATTTATGCAGCAATATTTCTAGTTTATTTTGTGTCACGGCATCACCAACTTTGAACAGTACATTAATCTCCACATTTTCCATTTCCTGGAAGAAAAAATATGAGGAAAGACGATCAGCTAAAGTAATGTAGTTCAAGGAGATTTGGGAAAAGCTATTTTTGAAAATAAGATTTTGCGGCTAAGAGCCTATGAAGAGAAAAATGGAGGAATAGACCTATATGCATAAATAACATGACTTGTGATTTGTGGTCCATCTAGACCAAAGTGCACTTCACTCTCTTCAGGGAGAGAAAGCAATCCTCTTAGTCAGTTTGAATCTCTTTCTCGCTTTTCATCTGAAAGCTCAGTATTGAATAATTACAACCACAAGAATCTGCTGAACTCATTTTTTGCTTTCTTTTTTCTCTCCTCTCACTTTCTCTGTTTCTGTCACATCAACCAGCATGAACTTTTTTTCCAGCAATTTCTGCTACAGTAGCTCCTCTGTAGGATTGGACCAGATGGGCTAGCCTATTCATTCCCCTTGTGCATCACTGAGCCTTGGACTTCCATGACCCTATAAGCCGGGTCACCAGTTCGCCTTGCTGGACCAATATTGGTGGGTACTAACCACTGCATATCGGGAATACTCCACAAGACCTGCTGTTTTGGTAATTCCACTACTCCAGTCATTTAACCTTTACAGTTTTGGTCTTATCAAAAATATTAGACTCATGGTGTATAATTAAATGCATGCTTTTCTTTAAGACAGATGACATTTATATGGACATTATTAGACATTCAAACCATGTCTTTGAGAAAAACATTTGTGTGAAAGATGTGGCAAGTAAGGGTTAAACCTAAGTAGTTTCTTTCATTCACTCTGTACTATTTCAATTTAATAATTTATTATACAATTAATTTAGTCCAATTTGCATAATGTGTGACTGGTTTTCCAGCATTTTGTGTTTGTTCTGTTATCAAGGAATGTGGCAAGATACATATAATTCACACTTTTAACAGAATTTATGGATATCTAATTAAATATCAAATAACACTAGCTAAGGGCTCATTTCTAAAGTTAGCTTAGTTGTAAGGGTTAAAACTTCTGTTTACGATTATTAGTTTACAAGTATGTTTCATGCTCCTAAAGCTAGATTGTGGCCGCTTTCTTTAGAACCATTAACAGAAGAAGAAATCATGTGTTTCATGAGCTATTTTGATCCTTAGGCATTACTTTAAAGACTGACTTCCATTTAGGACATCCTGATAGAATGTCTACATGCAAGACCAAACCACTGCAAGCTCCATAAATATTGTGCATTTTGTCAACTTTTTTGTTCTTTATATTACTGATAAAACTAGCATGCTTGTAATGACTCTTTAATAAAATGATATAGTTGTTTTTGGCCATGTTTAAAGGAGGTCACAGTGCCCACTGCACTAAAGGCATGCACATATACAAGCGCCTGCTCGCCTCAGCCTTTTGATTAGCCAGTGTCTCATCGTTCAGCCTCATTACCTGTCCCTCAGCGTCATGCTTAGAGGTGATAAGGTTGATGTTTTCATTAACCTGGGCCATGTTGGTCCACTGGCCGGGGGGTGGGGGCGTAAGATCTCATTGCTCTGTGTCTATCCTGAGTCTGGTAAAGCTCTATCACATCCCCTGCGTGAGGTTGTGCTCTGCTCTGCTTTAGCCTTGGGAAGATTTAGACTGTCCTTTCAAACTCTATCGCAGCAGGAGTGTCTAGCCATGCTGCCAGGCAAAGGCATGGCTTCTTTATGTGTATGTGCCACGGGTGATTTTTAAAGTAGAGGATAATATCCAGCAAGATGAAATATCAAATAAGTCAAATTTTACCATTCATGAGATGACAACATATTGAAGTGTGGTTTTTCTGTAGTCTCTGTTGCAATGTGCAGTAAAAATTTTTGAAGAAAAACAGTTTTGGATAGCATTTTCTTTAAGGCTAATGAAAGTATTTTGGGGGCATATTTGTGGGTATAATTGGTTTACACTCTGAAAATAGCCATTTTTATTTATTTATTTATTTTTAACCACAACACAACAATGCGTTATTACATGAGGGTGCTCTTAGAACGCAAAAAAGCAGGGTTGGGTTATTGTATAATCATAGCCATTATGTATCATCCATAGTTGAACCTGAACACTTTACAGTGGTTATTGCTGAAATTTATTTTTATATGCTTTAATTATTACATGTAGGGAAATACTGAGTACATCCTAACATATGTGGACCTTTTCTAACTGATTTTTAAAGTATGTGAGCTATCTGTATAGTAATTCAATAAAAGTGGCATGAACAAAAATATTACAACTTAATTACAACAAACTAGAGGCAAGTAGTAACATTTCCTAAAACCGTGAATTTTCTGAAATCTGAAAACTCTGTATCAGTTAATATCATCTTGACTCTAAGATGCTTCTAGAAAACAGGGCTGAGATATATTGACATGAACATGGGTGCTTCAATTGTTTGATGCTTGAATTAAACAAACATTCCAGCCTAAACCCATTAAAGAAATCTATATTTGCAGGGCTTTCATTCCCTGTCCTTGAAAGCACACCACATTAGACCAGTCCTTGGGTGAGACTTTTGATGTTACATTCCCCTGCATTTGCAACATGATTAAACTGCAAATTGCTCCAGATGGGAGTGTTTGCCAAATGCATAAATGTAAATGTAATGTACATTATGTGTATGGTAGATAAGCTTTGTAGCAGTAATGAAGCAATAATGAGAAAGAAAACATAAAACGTTGTTATGTTAGTAATATCTCATTAGGTGAACCACATTTAAAGACAATGTAAAATACTCAAAAAGTGCATCTTTTAAATTCTGTATTTAAAAAGACACTGGCCTATTCTTGGAATAAACTTGTGTTGCTTGGTAACTGCAGCCTACTTTAAGTCAAACATATCACTTTGTAAAAAGAATTGCTTATTGAATGAATTGAATCAGTATTTTCTATTGTATTTTGTCACTTGCAGTGATTATTTCTTCAACTGTGTTGCTAAAGATATAAAATGAACCAGTAGTTCTCATCATGTCATCTGTTTTCATATCTTTCTTTCCTCTGCTGGATATGTGAATGACTCATTTTTTTTTAATCGCAAAGGGATGGCTGGACAAGGTGGCCATCCTATCTGGCACGCTATTAGATGTTGACGTTTGTCACACTCTGCTTGTAGCCTTTCTCATTTCACCTATTCAGACAAATGTAATCAGATGTGTCCTGTATTTCACACTGACTCAGTAATTTTCTGAAGATAAATAAATAAGTAGACTTATACCCAATCAAAGTTGGGCCCTTGTGCCCTGATGCTGAATGATGAAGCCTCGCCTTAGTACAGAAGGCTCTCAGCCTCCGCACTTTTCAAAAGCTTTCGATTGCTCATCAAACATGACTTCTATTCCAAATGAACTGAATAATTAACAGCAGTTATGTATCCCCACATAATTAGTTTCTCTAATAAAGAGTGTGATTCAGCGTATGACGTTTTAATGGCTTCATCTCTTACCTTAACCACTGAATAAATTAAAGTACTTCATGTTTAGTGTCACTTTGTGTAAATGAGACAAACACTAAGTTCAAATGCATCCACAAGTGGGGTTTTGTATAACTTACAGTAATCATTTCCAAGCTGCCTTCATGCTTTGAGTTAATTGAACTTTAATGAGTTATCATAACTAAAATCTGTGTTTCACGTTCTGTTTGCTTATTATTTGAAGTTCAGTAAACTAAAAAACGTTCAGATGTGTAGTGTGTAGTGATAAAAAAAATCTATAGAAATGAACATGAACATTTATCAATATTTTAACAAAGTCCTCATGTTCATGTTGTTTACTCTTTTTTATTATGCCTTTCTATCTGTATGCTTTTTGTGCTTTAATGCATATTTATAGATCATCAAAAAGTTCAGAACATGTTTATTCAGACTCAGTGATTTCCATTCCTTTCTTTCACATTAAGCTTGAATCACATTTCCTCTGAAATTGTACTGAGATGAAAGGAAATCAAAACAAAGTTATATGCAAGCAATGTAAGCGGTCATGCACTCTTTCTTTTCTCACTTGATACTACTGTTTTTTCTGGACACATTGTTTTTATTTATGAGTGTTATGATCATGTGATAAATGCATTTTTTCACTTTAAAAGGCATATGCTAGGGATAGGAAACTGAGTTTGACAATTGTATATATTGCTGCTGTTCTCATAAGCATCAATTCATTTATGGAACAGAGAGAAATAAGAATCTGGTAAATGTTGGGTCATATTCTGTCTTTCTTCAAATTTAAGTACATAACAGTTACATCACAATATTACATCTAAAGTTTGGGAACACACCATCTTCCTTTGAAGGTCATTGCATTAATTTTGGGTATTATGTTCTATTATAAGCTTCATGTTCAAAGCAACTTCTTTAATATGTGAGTTTTGTCTACATTTAGGCTTTGCCTTAATTACTTTCTTTTCTAAAAAATTGGTGCAATATCTCATTGTTCCTGAAATACTGGAGAAACACTAAAACAAGGGTATTAAAATCCATGTGGCACAGCATTTTTAACAAGGAAGAATGGTCTCAAATATCAATGCATAATGTAATTTCATCAAAGCAAACTTTATTCATCTTTATCTTATGGTTCTGCAAACTGAACGAAAACATTCATATTTCTATGAATGATGTGTAGGACATTTTGGACAAGCATTATTTGCATGTAGTACTTGATGAAGCCAAGGAAGCTCAATTTCTGTAACATTTCAGTGCCCAAGGTCGCAGTGCCCAAGGTCACCAGAAGGAAGAAGGTATTTCTTCCTCTCTGTCTGTTCTTTTCACCCTCCTGTTGTCTCACCTGTTAGCACTAATTTGCCTCCTTATACACTGCTAAAACTTCACTCAGGCACTCAGTCAGTGCTCACTTCCAAGTAATCCATGCTCATGTCGGTTTCTACCTTCCAAGTTTATTTTCTGACCTTACCTCAGACCTCCATGAGACTTCTTGTCCACTTTAATACCTCCACTTGTTTAACCCTTTGCCGTGTTTAGTGTGTGCATTCTCTCTAGTTTCCATTTAGTGACTTTTGTGTATTTCTGTCTTTCTTTACTCTCACCCTCCAGTCATATCACGATTTTTGCTGTGAGTCTCCTTTCCCTCTCTCTCATACTCCCCAATCCATTCCTTACTTACTCCTTCACTCACTCCTTTGTGTCATCTTTCTCGCTACTTAGTTATATTTCTTATTTCTTTTTTACTTTATGCTCCTTACCTTTCGGTAGTCCCTCCTCACTTTCTTTCATGTTCCTTTGTTCCAGCTCTGTACCCCAGCATTTTGTGTACATTGCATATTGTAATTCATACAGAGTAGTTTTGTGAGTATTTTTT
>JBBPCW010000006.1:13098078-13110614 GCA_037974425.1 Phenacogrammus interruptus
ACAACAATGTCCTACAGACAGTGCCATTCCAGCCCTATGAATAATGCAGTGATGGCATCCAACAGCCAGACAATACTCTTGTTCTCCACAGCCTCCTCTCGAGCTGTAGGGGTTAAACCAACGTGCAGGCTGTCTTGCAGGATAAGAGGGTGGGAAAAAATCAAGAAACAAAAGGAACACGGATATTTTTGCCTACACCCCACGATTGTTCAACGCCCCTAGTGATTGTGAAAAAGACTTATTTCGTTCTTCATCGTTCTGTCAAGACTTTAAACACCACTGGTCTCCTCGGACTACAAGTTCGCTCGATTTAATACAATTAAAGCCCCCGGTAAAGATGGCTAAATCACATGGAGGGTATTTTCTCATTGCCGATGCCTAAAGATCAGGAGATTGGTGTTGGAGCCGGCTTACCTTCACAGCGGGCTGTCCAGTCAGTCAGTGTAAAGCATGTAAAGGCGATTCTTTGTGAGCATATATGAAGACATGAGCCATAAGCACCATGATGAATATGAAATATTTGCTGGTAAATTCTCACTGCGGGTGAGGCTCCTGTCAGCTCCCTGCAGAACCAGATGGCCGAGTCGTACGGCTGTTTGACAGACGGGCCTTTCATCCAATCAGAAAGCCGTATCTCCAGGTCCCGCTTGTTCATTGGTTAATAGATGGGGCTTCGATTTGGCCGCAACCAATAGGATGTATGAGGAGAGTGAAATGAGCACGCCCCTTCCCTCAGTGCTGAAGCAGATGATTCACAGTGCAGAAGGCGTAGACTGAAACCCTTATCATGGCAGCAATGACAAAACTCAGACTGGCTAAAAAAACAGTACTGAGGTCACCTTATCTCAGTGTTTTATAAGTTTGTGACAGAAGTCTTGTCCCAGAATGAATATAATATAAATATAGTAAAAAAAAAAATTGCCTAACTTTTGAATGAGACAATATTTAGCTTTAGTTACATCCATTCTTACCACTGTAATGACATTCAATTGAGGATAAACATGAAATGTTCAGGATAATTATTGTTTAAAGCTACCTGTGACAGGTCTGGTCTCAGAGCCTGTATGTTCATGTACAATCAAATAAATAATCAAATGAGAGGTTTAAATACTCACAGGTTTGCAGAATTATAACAATGTAAAATAGGAACAGTGTGTTACTGAATGGATCGTTGTTCTTTTTCAGTAGCTAGGCCTACAGAATAAATGCTTTCTTTGCCCACACAGGCGGGGGGTGCTCACAATGTGGCTTTGTAGGCCTATGTATGAATGGAGCGCCTTCATCCTGACTTAGAGACTGCAGGTTCGACAGATATTTCCAGCATCTTCTACTTCCAGAGCTCAAAGAATTGCTTAAGGAACAACTAACTGTCACATAGAGCCTGGACACTCCCTTGCCATTTTTCATTTTATACACAGTGGAGTAGTCCTACACAAATTGTAATGTTCTGGGCAAAATGTAGACATAAGCAAGTTATTTTCACAGCTAAACTAAAATAACATTACATTACATTACATTATGAAATGTTACCTTCTTTACATCAGCTTTTACTGAGACCAGAAAATCGGTAGCACTCTAGTTAAGTGCCTACCTCTAACCATAAAAAACACACACAACCGTTTCATTACACAGACAAAACCATGTTTAATTCCCATGCCAAAAAAGGGATCACTGTCCAGGAATCTGTGCAGAGTACATGACATGAAATGAATTATTATGCCATTTTACTTCATGGAATGAACATTTTGTCCTACCAAGCGACATATTACACGGTAGAATATCTGAAAAGCTGTTGTGTGTGTAACAAATGCAGGAATATTGCAATCACAACTGCAAGTGGGAAAAGATGAACCATTTTTTGAATTGGAAAAAAAAACATACATATTAAAAATAAATAACTTTTTTATCTTCTCAGTGCCACATGAAAATACATGAATGACACTTACTGTATGCCTAGTGTGCACCTTAATGGTAACATGCAACTTGTAACCCTCTGTCATATGGTCTCAGCATAGTGATGTGCAGCATGTGTGTTGCATAATGATGTAATTTGATCAAAATCCACAAGTCTGTATTTACTAAAATTACAGATTAGGTTTTAACCATCAAGCTCAAACAAAGTAGTTCAGTTAGAATGCATAAGTGTGGTGCCATCAAGCTCATGCCAAAGTGAC
This sequence comes from Phenacogrammus interruptus, assembly GCA_037974425.1. Taxonomy (NCBI): domain Eukaryota; kingdom Metazoa; phylum Chordata; class Actinopteri; order Characiformes; family Alestidae; genus Phenacogrammus; species Phenacogrammus interruptus. The sequence continues at coordinate 13,100,253 of JBBPCW010000006.1, forward strand.
AAGAATGAAGTACCCAAAATGTTTGCTCATATTTTTATGTTTCTCTCCCCATCAGAAAGGTATTGTCCAATAGTGATGGGTAGCCATTACAGGTCATACGGTCTTCTGTTACCCTGTGATGTGCTTTTTGTAAACCAAATAGACAGAGAGTTACACAAATATATCAAATAAGTGATCTGTTCATAGATGAACAACTACAAAAGAAGGGTCAGATCCAAAACTGTTACCATAACAAACAACTGTGCAACTTTATTAAGCTCAAAGAACTGGGGTTCTGACAAACAGGGACAGATCAACTTGCACAATGCAACAGACAAAGTTAGAGACCTATGCGTAACACAGGCATGCTTCCCTTAAGGGTAAAACACTGCTTATTTTACAGGTCAAAAGCTGCAGTTGGACAAATCTACAGGTGATAGGGGTGCAAAGTAGATCTGAACATGGAGTGCTGAAAAGAACATTGTGCACCTGCTTCTTCCCTAAACATCAGATAAAAAAGTGGTAATAACACAAAACCAAACACATAATACTGGCCATAATGGAACAAAAATAAATCTTTGGATACGTAAAAAACCCAATACTATCCCCTAAAGTGAATAGAACCAAAAGAAAAAAAGAAAAAAAAAAAGACGGAAAATGTAGGTTCCCGATGACTTAGTCATCGCTTTCGCCTCCCTCTTTTGTCTCTTTGTTCTTTCGAACTTCTTCGACTTTCTTTTCCTAGAATGAAATGATAAGAAAGAAGCACAATGTGGTCAGTATACAATATGATCCATTTAAAGCTTTGTGGGGCAAATGGCGTTTATTTGCATTATTTAGGGAATGTCATTTCGATATTTTAGTTTTACACCTGTACATTTAATGCATGCTAACTAATGGCATAGCAAATTAAGGACACCTCAAACATGAATAACTACCTTCTCCTTGAATTTCTCATTCATAGCAGCCATCTGTTTTGTGCGGTTTTCTTTGTTCGCTTCCATTTTCTGATTGAGTTTCTCCTCTGCCATCTTGCTAAAGTTGTTGTTTTCCTCCATTGCTTTTTGGAGAACCTCCTTCTCATGCTCTCGCTTCTCAGCCAAGTGCTTCAGGACCTCTGCCTCATGATTCTGATAAAGGATTACACAAATAAACATAAGACACATGAAATAAAAATTGATATAATTTATGAGAAAAGCAAGACATCCTTTGTGAACAAGTCACTGTTAAAAACTATTCAAAAACGAACAAATCAATAATTAACACAATAAAAAGTAGGTTATTTTGTCAATATAAGTTTTGTTTTTTACTTTGCGTCTCTCCTCTGCTGCGTCCAACTTCTTCTGGATCTCATCCAAAGACACCTCCTTCTTTTTTGGGGTGGACAGAGGAAAGTCTCCTTTGGCATCAGGTGCCGATGGGCTCAGAATGACCTCAAAAGCTTGCCCTGAAGCACGCTTGTCCAGCTCCTTGACGTGAATATCTGTGAATGTCAATGCAAAATATAGGACCCCATTCAGATGAAGACCTCTTTAAGCTGACTGTCACAGCAATGTCTACAAAATAGAACTGTATGCTGAGTTGAAGAGCCATTTCCCAGAATACCTGCAGAGGACGCCATTGCACACTCGACGTTGATAGTTTCAAATGCCTGAAAAATAAATGCAAAATAAAGCACATTAACATTTAATAAATCATATTTCATAAAATAGGCATGTTCCCCTTTTTTTGACCCAACACAACCACCTATCTAAACCACCTGACCAAAGAATGGATGCTTCAACGTCCCTGTTGTCTTTTGCAACCATTCAGTTTGTGTGAATCATTCAACTAACTAACTCTACCGCTTAAGACATCAATATGCAGAACTAATTATGCCAAATTATTTGATGTAACCTAAGATCTGACATTCAGATGTCAAATGCTTTCTTTTGAGTGGGCTAGGACTGGACATTGAATGCTGTCTGTCCAAATAATAATGGAAACTGAATGGATTCAGTGACAAAAAACATTGTACATTTAAGAGCATGTATGCATTTATGAACAATGTGCTGTGGTCTGTATGCATGTGCAATGTCAGACAGATCTGGGAGTGGTGCATCAGACCAAACCAAGCCTCGTTTTTTACTCAATCGACGAGCAAAGCACCCCTGTTTGTTCTTTTTTTTTAATAGGTGCGAGTCTAGAAAGAAAAATAGGGACGTAAATAAAACTGATTATTTTTCCTCAAGGGATTGAGTCCTAGATTCAGAGCGAGACGAGCGAGAATAAAGAGCGTCTCGGTGAACACAGACTGAAACACACACAATACACACACACCGAGCTGCAGGGCACTTAACCTGCTATTTAGTAGACGAATTTAAAAAGGGGATGCCTTGTTAGGCTGTTGAATGCCATTAAAACAGCACGCCATGTAATCGATGGAAGGTGAGTCGAATGGCTCACAGAGGATGAAAACAAAGGAGATTTTGTGCACCGAGTGAACAAAGACAACGGGAGTATTTTGCTTCTTCAGATCGAAGAGATGTCCCACTTCTCCAAGGAGGGTGGTGATGATGATGCGTGTGCAAAAAAACAAAATACAACCCTAAACGAGGCATGTCTCCCTCAAACATAAGTATAAAAACATGCCCATCGCCAGGAACAACAGAAGGAACAACAGCTCCATACGCTGCTCCCAACAGGGCGTGTGATCAGGTCAGCCGAGTGCCTCACTTTTACACAACTATGAGCCACATTTGCACCAAATCACCGATAAACGACACAAAACGTGATTTTGAATATAAATCGACCTCAAGAATGTGAGGTTACGATCAAATAATGACTGTCACACGCTGTAACCAAAGCTGTCACACCCACTCTCCCCGATTGTTGCATTTAAAGATGCAATAACTACTGATTTAAGCCATAAATACATCCAATACCGTGTATAGTATTAAATCATGTAATGCATTATTCGATCTATCTGTGAGATCTGACCTTTCTATTTGGAGAACAATCCCAGGCAGGTGCTCTGGCTTCAAACAAAGACAAAGACAGCCCTGTCTTAACATCTCATGACATCACTCTTTGGGCTTTTTTGACTCATTCTGCAAGCTATCAAACACCAGTGCATCCTAAAATAAGTGCCAATAGCTCATATCCATGCACACTGTTGTGTAGATATAGTTCTCCTGGCTGGAGATTCAGCAGTCGAGTCTTTTTGAGAACCAGATAAAGACAATACTGACAAAGCAGCACCTCGCGCCTTTGCAAGAATTTCCAGCGAAAACTACACAGAAAACTACTAGCATAAAGTAAATGTCTGCAGCTGGATCTCAACCACAGCTGAAAAGAAGCACTGCTGATAGATCGTTTAAGCGTCTGATCATATTAATTAACAAGTTGGTTAACCGACTATCGAGCGTTAATTAAGTTAGGACAGTCTGGAACAACCTAATCTGTGCCTATAATATCACAAAAGGCGTCAAAGCATTGAAAGACACTCCCAGGTTTAACAATACATAGAAACAGAGCTCCGTGGTACCTGTCTAACTCAAAACCCACCTCTGATGCTGCGAGCTGAGTCTCTGGGCTCTCAGTCTCCTCTCAGCTTACTGTCTCAGCTCCGCGGGAAAAAGGGACCAGAGTAGTCCACGTCACTCCGACACCCGTCCTGATTGGATAACTGAAATTGGCGAACTTTTTTTTTTAATTCTGGGAGTTGTAGTTCAAGTGTGCGTAGATGTGTGTCTAGTGCCGTTGTTTATTCTCCCTTCCTTTTAAACATGAAGCACGTTTCTTTTCTCCTGAAATTATTTTACACAATCCTTGATCCATCTGTTCTTGATAATCCACTCATGCTTAAAATGCATTCGTTCATTCATTCGTTCGTAGATACATTAGACATAATACTGGAATTTCAGTGAGCAAATATACACTCAGATGGATTGGGACACGTGTTTTTCAGGGTTTGGGCTAGGCCCCTTTACTACCAGTTAAGGACAATCTTAATGCTTTAGCTTAACAACATTTTAGATGAGGCCATGCTTTTAACTTAGCAGACACTGTTTATGGAAGGCCCTTTTCTATTCCAGCATGGCCGTGCCCTTGCACACAAATCAAGATCCATAAAGACATGGCTGGATGAGTTTGGTTTTGAAGAACTTGACTGACCTGCATAGAGTCCTGACCTCAACCCCATCCAACACCTTTGAAATAAACTGGAATGGAGATGCTAGTCAGCCAGGCATGCTTGTCTAACATCAGTAACTGACCTCATAAATGCTCTACAGAATGAATAGACACAAACTCTGTACGAAAGCCTTTCACAAGACTGGAAAGAGGAAGCTATTATAAAAAAATACATAATTGGTCCTCCTTTGCATAATTGGTGGAGGCCAATCATGCAAAGAAGGACCAATTATTTATTTAAATGCAATGTCATTAAAGTCCCTGTCGAATTAACGGACAGAAGTCCCAAAACCTTTGATCATATAGTGTATATTCCACCTGTTTAAACTTGTACAATAGTTACACCATTCTTGATTTGTTCTTAGTAACTCACATTAATTCCTTCATTCAGAGATTTATTCATTTGGCAAAATACTGAATTTGCAATGACCAAATGTGTCTTGTGTTTCAATTAGATTTAATTATTTTTAATGACTGGGTTTATTGGTTTGCTTCAGGTAGAAAATACACTTCTAACATGATGAATGCTATTTACAGGATGTTATATTTTATGACAAGGCTCTGACAGATATGATAAGACTCTGATAGATTTGTGGTGCTTCTTTTCATATTTTGTGTATGCCATTTGGATATAAAAATGCATTGTCACCAGTACTTTATTGTAGCCTTCTGAAATCAACATGGCACACTGCTGAACCAAGCAAATATTTTAAAATTACATTCACAAAGCACTTCCATAACCTTTTAAGTAAGCACTTAATTAAGTAATTTCATGAGCACCTAAATGATTTCAAATATTGTAGGAAACCACTGCATGTACACACGCAGTGAAATGGCGTGTTACATTTAAATCCAGATATTACCGAGAAGAAAAACATGATAATATTTCCTTTTTTTGGCAAAATTGGCCGGGTTTATAAAAAATGATTAAAAAAACAGTGGATTCCTTATTCTTTGGAGATATGTGTAAAACCCTGTTGAGATGTGTGTCAAATGTATTAAGCGAGAGCATGCCAGTACTCCTCCAAAATCATGTACTAGCTCTGAAAATGCAGCATTTTCAGAGCTAAGAATTCTCCATTTTATACTCGTTCCGCCCCTGTCCTGACTAAGTATTTGCCCAGTCATGATTTTGGTTGTGTCCTCAGTGCTCTGTTGAAACAAAGGACTTTGTTTTGAGTGACAAAACTGCAGTGATGGGTAAAGTTTACTACATTTTCCCAACATAATCTTCAATCATCATGTTGCCTTGAATGACAGTGAGATCCCTCCAATCTTCTAGACACATTGTCAGAATAAACTAAACTGGCTGTATATATTTTACACATTTCTTTCAGTAATGCAAGCTACTTCCACAGTGAAACAGATCCACATCTTGACACCACAGCAGTCTGGAACTGCGCTGTTGTACATGTTACAATAATTATTTGAGAAGGGCTTGCTGTAGCTGGTGTTTCATGCCTCATTGCATTTGCGCCCTGATTGCAATTCGATCTGAACTTTAGATAAATGGCAAGCCAGGTCACATTGGCATTCAGCATGTTTGGCTTTGGCATTCTCCATCTCCTGCTAAATGTTTGTCTTGTGGCCATGCTTGTTATTTGTGTCTGAGCCACAGGGAATTCTCTATGCTTCTATAAACATGATATACCTTTTTGTTTTAACCTTTTAATTTTTCATAGGCTTAGTGTTCATAGGCTTGTCTGACGCAGTCGTCATTCAGAAAATGTCATTTCTGCATACGCGATGGTACCTACTGTTTGATTTCAGCCATCCCCCAGTGCCCCACCCAAGTTCTCATTCATCTTATTGTAATAGAGGCAGCTTAGCAGACTAGCTGAGGGGAAAGGAGAGCAGATGGTACAGGCTGCCTCGCACCCTCCCTGAGGTCATTGACTGGATGTGCAAAAACAGGGCGGTGAAGTAGGGACACGGAGACCCCCTGCCGAGTGCAGAACTCTCCCCATTAGATGTGATCCACTGGTATGGTCTCTAATCATTAAATTGTCTGGTTAAAATGAGAAGCTTTGAGTCTTTACAGGTTGGTCAGGGATCAAACGTTATATTTAGCATAATTACAGGTTTCCTAGTAGCAGAACATCTAGAAGCAGGGAGATCTCTTTCCTTCATAGAGGAGTAGAATGAGGGGAACCACATCCTTAAAATAAATATTGTCTGCCTACACCTCTCTGATAGGCCTGGGGGTGTGGGGAGGAGCTTTGAGTGTGCTCAGGTAGTCCATGCCCATCTGTGTTTCCCTTCACACATGCTGTCATTGTCATGCTGTTTCTTGCATGCAAATGTGAATGTACCTTTATTCAGCAAATCTGGTATCTGTGGGCGCAATTGTTTTGTGGTGCTAATATATGGGCTATAGGATGATATGGAATAAACTGGAATAAATATCTAAATATTTAATGTATGGGCTGGCTTTGCACAGACTGGGTGTGCACCCTAACACCTAAAATGATAATAAAATCCTGGGCTAGTTTTGCAAGGCAGCGCACATGCCAGGTCATGTGAGGGATGTCAGAGCAACAGCGCTCTATTTGCAGTATCGTCTGCTCGACTTATCAAAAATGATCAGAGGATTAAATCGTTCTATTCCAACTGCCCTCTGTAGCTTTGTAATACAAATGTTGTTGTCTACTAACAGTTAATCCATCACAACAGGCTGAAAAGCTAATTCATCTGCAACCAGATGTGCACTATGTGTCCCATTTGCACCATATGTCTCTAGCTGGTGGGAGTATAAAAGTCAAATATTTTGCAGAATGGATCTTTTGGCTGGCTGAGTATCTATTGGCATCCATGCAGTGAGACAGAGGCACTGTGTGTTCCATGCATAGCTGCCAGTGACCCAGTTTCAGCCCATAATGCATGACAGGACAGGCGCTACCTTGAATAGGATCAGAATGCCTACTGTACAAATTTAGAGTAATAACTGTGTACTGAGACCACTCAGATTAAGAGGCACTTTATTTCAAATTACTAGTTCAAACTGTAAGGCAAACGTTATATTTAGCAGACTTAACACCCTTGCATCTTTGCCCACTTCAGATTGCAAAGCTTCGGTTGGCTCCTTGGATGAAATCATGTTGCATGACATCACATCGCATTACGTAACATGCATGCTCACTTATTCCCCTATAAGAAATGTGGCCCTTCCCCCACCTCACCAAAGACATACAGTCACATGGTCTGCACATGCTGGAGTACACAAAACATATCAAAACATATTGTCCCCACCCCCTCCCTCTCTCTGTCTCCCTCTCTCTCTTTCTCTGGCACACAGGAATATAAAAATGGACCTGGCCCTAAGGTAGGAGATAGAAAAGCAGCAATGCCTGAGCATCTTCATTCAGTGAGCATTACTGAAAAAAACCTAAATAAATGAACTGCACTAATTTGCTAGCATGCTTATTATTATTTGTCCATTTTTTATACAATCTTGCACTCCATCTCCAGAACACTAGAATGTCATTGATTGGCTGTGTTATACTCATGTGCCATTATGTTGACTGGTTAATGCGCTGTGATCCATGTGTTTCCCATTAAAGCATTAGATTTAACTTGTGCATGGACTTTCCCAACAACCCAATCGCTTTGATTGATGTGCTGAATTGTAAATGAATAATGCTTTCATCTCTGGAGCACACCTCAGTGGCAGCTGGGCAGCAGTAATGCTGAGCATGAAAATGTAGCACAGATGTATTGATGTTATGATGTAATGTAACTATATTTGAATCCTTTATGTACTTCCTATAATGGCCGTCTGGGTTTACAGTGACTGCCTAATCATTTCTGGGAACTGAAATGTAAATGTTCTATTTTTTAATTCAACATCCAACAAGTATCTATGTAGAGTTCTCAGGTTAGGCCTTTATGTGCAGGAATGAAATCCTAAAATGGCACTATCATTAGGAAGTGATAGTAGAATCAACCAATCATATTCAGATTAACAATGGGTGGGTCCAGTTTCGTGAGGGTATAAAGTCACATTAGTCCTTCTAGACGTAGTTACATCACTGACCTTCTCTGTCCTGCTGCTGCTATATTTACCCAGTAATATATATTGTTGTCTACCTCTGATCTACATTTTTGCACCCAACTCTCTGTTGTGTAAACTGTAGCCCTGACAAAATGATCATTACTGCAATTCCAATGGCCCCGGCGGTGTTGCTACCATGCCAAGTGATAGCTCTTAGCTGCATTCTTACTGTCAGAGACTCCACACTTTAAATCACATTAGCAAACATCCATGGCTTGCATAACCTGTAAACATAAAATCATGTCTTTCAACATGCCTGCCCAGAGAGCAGCCTGATATTGCTTCATTGCACGTCTCTGTTGGTGAATGAGAATGCAGTTTCATTTTTTTGTGTGGGTTTGAGTTTTTTCTTCCATTTATCCGCACCATGCAGTCTCATTTATCCTATGCACAGCAGAGTTGCACACAGTATTCCTGTGGGGAGAGCATTTAGAAGAAGGGAAACATTTTCCTCTTCACCAGTGCTTTGAGATTTCACATTTCTAGACTGATGTTTTATCACTGAATGTCTGGTTTGCTGTCTGTGGATTGAGGCCAGTTGGGTTTGCTTGATTATTGCTTGTAGAGCTGAAGAATGAAAAAGTCCAGCAAGTTTATCCTCCCATCTCTTTTTAAGGTTTAAAAATGCCCCCTTACTGTGAAATCCATCCCAGCCAATCTCTGTTCAGCGCTTTATTTGAATCTCTAAACAGTGTTCAAGTGGAAAAGTACCAGCATCTCCTCGGTGGGGCTCTGAAAGAGTGACGGTTGCTCCAGTATAAAGTTGTAATGCTGGCAGTCGTCTCATGCACACAGCACAATGGAGAGGCATATATCAGCTGCCCAGTGCTCTCTGGGCCAGAGCAACCCGCCAACATCTGAACAAAAGATCCGATTATAACGGCCTGAACAAACACCCAGTGGGTCACAAGGGTGGGGACATTTCAGTTAAATCTGTCTCCTTGTCTTTTATCGGCCTGTGAGAAATGACACTAAATGTTTTCCAAACAGACATTGAACAAGAATCTCTGAAGATTAGCCAGATTTTGAAAGAGGCACTCACTGAAACGAATCATTCTGTGTTTTTTTAACAGTTGCATACTTGTCCTTGGTTTTATGTATATATTCTCAAATGTGTTAAAATAATGTTTAGTGCATTTCTGTGGGGCAACAAATGCACAACTGGTGTGGTCTTATTTGTGTTCAGGTTTTTAACACAAAGACATACTGTCTGTATTGAGGATCTTGGCATCTGCCATGACATATTCATGGCACGGTTATGTCACCATTATTTTGTAGGGTTCATGTAGAGCAGCAATAAATAATGCTCAACACAAAACTTTATGAAAGATCACACTTATAATACTGTATTTCTTTATCTACACATTTATTTCTTTCTGTGCCAAATAAAGCTTTTCATGTAACACTACACAGAAGGGAAAAACCATTTAGGAACACTTTATTGTTAAAGTATGTATTCCAGTAGTCAAATCAGACATTACTGTCTGATTACCGACACTGATGAGAGGGTGCAGTGTGTCCAGTAATCTGCCATGAACTGAATCACTGGCTCAAATTCTTGATAAGCAGAGCTTCATCTTCACTTGCCTGCATACATGACTATGGATTCACATGATGGGACGCTGTGCAGCAGTATTTCAGTGCCACTGTCCAGTCCTGTCTCTGGAAATTAAACCTGTGCTTCTGCCCAGAGTTCAGGTCATGTGCTCCAACCTCCAGATGTCTGATCACCAAAGCCAGGACTGTGTAAAGTCAGCCAGCTCTTTCACAGCATGAGCCAAACTGGTGCTCTTTGCAGGCCCTATCTTGCACTGCTCAACTTGTTTTCTGTCTCTGAATAAAATATTGCTATTACATAAGCTACTTCCTCTTAGAGCAGTTAGTTCTAGACTAGGAGGACCTCTGAGATTTCCAGTCTTTCTCTCTAAACATCGACTTGTCTGTCATTTGTCTGCAGTCTGTATGAGCTTGTATCTCTGTCTGAGTGTTCCAGTGCAGCTCATATTACCAGCAACATGTAAAAAGTCCTTATATTCTTAATCAATAGACTGGCTTCTCATTGTGCTGGGGTATATTGGTCTTTCTCTCTCTCTCTCTGTCTGTCTGTCTGTCTGTCTCTCTCTCTCTCTCTCTCTCTCTCTCTCTCTCTCTCTCTCTCT
>JBBPCW010000006.1:13150397-13167397 GCA_037974425.1 Phenacogrammus interruptus
GTGTGTGTGTGTGTGTGTGTGTGTGTGTGTGTGTGTGTGTGTGTGTGTGTGTGTGTGTGTGTGTGTGTGTGTCTGCAAGCTTATCTTTTCGCTCCCGTGCCACAGTTTTAGTGGAAGCAGAGCGGCTGTATCAGAGCTACCTCCCTCAGCCCTGTGTCAGTGGTTACATAACTGTGCACTCTTCAGTTGCTGCTCTCTGCAGCTGTCTGCCTGGCTGCCAGCAACAAGAGTGCTGCCAAACACAGAAAGAGATCACACATCAGCGCTGTCCAACAGAAGCCGGCTGTCACTTCACAGGCCTCTGTACCTACACCTGATCTGCTCAAACCTGAAATCTGGTCTGCAAATGGTGTCCTAGATAGCCGTTTCACCACCAGTCTTTTGAGTTTGTTTGCACTCTCTTGTACCGCTGGCATTTCACAAAGCCAATGTGTTTAAAGCAAACAGCATTTACACTCTGTTCATCTAATGTCCTTCATCATTTCATATTCAGTCAACATTATATGTAATAGTTCCACAAAGCTCTGACTAAATAGTACTCTGAGATGTACAAAAGCACATGTTATTGTGCTTGTCCTCTGTCTGTTCTTTTACTGTCAGCGATTCCTTTGGCCCTTGAAAGCAAACATTCACGATGAGTTTCAACATAAAGCAATTCATTCTTCTTGAGTCGCTGTCACAGTGGAAATCCATTTGATACGCCTTGTTATGAATTCTGCTGTATAAAAAAGTTCACTAGTTCACTCATGATCATAAAAAATGCTTAAAGATCCCATATCTTAGAGCTTAATTGATTTCCCTTATGAATACAATAATAGTTTATTGTCTTCTGAAGAAGAACTTATTTCCATGGTCCAGATATGGCTGTTCCATGAAACAACATGTAATATGTAATTTCAGTCACAAATTGGACAGTAATATACTTCCAAGTCATACACTAGTCCACAAACTATGGATATTAAAACAATATTTATACTGTAGTATATGGAGAGCAAGACTAAAGAGTAAGTGATCTTGGATTCTAAAGAGAGCACAGTTGCAGGACACAATATGGGCAAAACTGAATCTTTATGGTTCTGGTATATATCATAATATTTTTTCTCAAATGGAAATTTTATTTGTTTTATTGTGCAAAACAAGACTGAGCTATACGTCAGTAAATGTCGTTTTAAGAACATCTTTTGAAAATTGTTTACAGTTAAAATTACAGTGAAAATGTAACATTATCCTTAAAACTGGGGATAAAGTGCACTGTTATTTAAAGACAAGCCTAAGTACATTATACTACTCCTAGACTGAATATAAACTACTTCATGATTAGAGGATAGCTCCTTGCATGCAGAAACGTGTTACTTCGATCCAGCATGCGCTTTATAATCATAAAAAATGCCAATTCCAGTGAGGTCCAAGTATCTATTTGACCCTTCTGTGTTTCACAGACCCTCCTGGTTGACAACCTCACCTCTAATGACACACTTACACGTATCTTGCCTGTAGAGTTACTGTTACTGGGGCTGTGTGGGTCCGTGTCTATGCATGCAAACGTTACATTCTCAAGCAAGTTCAGCACTTATTTGTGTACCGTGATTTCAAAACTCGTCCCATATGATTCATTTTAGATGGTGTACTGAATAGAGCAGATGGTTATCTAGTGGTTAGGGAGTTGCCCCTGTGATCAGAAGGCAGGGGGGTTGAATCCCAGGACTGCCAGTGGCACCACTGAGGTACCCTTGAGTAAGATACCAACCCCACACACTACTCGCTGGGGGGGTTAAAAGCAGAGAAAAAAATTCGTTCTAAGTGCCGTAGTGTCTTCATGGATTACAAACGGACACTTTACACTGTGCTTTATACATGAATGAACCAGTATACAAACTATAACTACATACTGTACACCAGCTTCGTGAGGTTGGTACTCATCACTGTAGAATATATTCAGCTTTACAGACCATTACAGTTACCTTTTCTAGCCAGCCGCATCCTACCCAGGGGGTTTTTAACCTTGCATCTTTCCTGCCAATACATTGAATGCAGAACAGACTGGAAATATGTAGGCATACTTATAATATTATCTAGTCATTGTCTAGTCTGGACTTCACGGTGCCTAAAGCTGTTTTTTGTGACTGCTACAGCCAGGTAAGGTCATCTAAAGAGCAGATAATTTTAGAAGTGTTTAATTATGAATAAAGGAGTTGTTTTAGAGAAGAGGCTTGTATTGCTTAAATTCTAGCAGCCGTCCACCTGAGCAAGATTTAGTTTGATACTGGGCATAGATTAAAAGACATGAGTGCCTGTTTGACTGTGGATGGGGGATTGTTAGGAGATACTGGAATTTTAATTCACATTTTATTTATAGTCATTTTTTATGGCTATGTTATGTCTGCTTTAAAGTGATAAGCATAAAGCCTTTGTTCACTTGTCTTTATAAAAGAGGGCCTCAGCTTTATTCTTTTCATAGGGTAAGTTGTCCACATATGTGATATGTGTTTGTTTATATCTATGTGTCAAAGTAGTTATGTACCCCCTAGTCTATCCATGCATGCCCAAGCTCAGACACACCATTTCAGAGTGGACTGCCTGGCTTTTGTCCAGATTGTACCGTCCTGCCAAACAAAGGGTGGGCAGAGGGCCAGGCTTGCTATGTTTCCTAACCAAGCAGTCTTCATCCTTTGGGTTTTCTCAATATTTTACACCATTATAACTGTAGCGTGTACAGTTGAGGAGCAGTGCCTTGTTCTACATATCTGAATATGATCAATAGACTCTCTAGGCATTTTTTTCTCCAGGCAATCTGTTGCTAAAAGAATCCTTGAACATAGCCTTATATTTCAGTATTACCATGACACTACTTTCTACTGTAGATCCTTATTACTAACTGCTGGTTAACTTTACAGATGCTCCCGCACCCCCATTTCGGAATTGCTAGCTCATTTTCTCAAGTTATCCAAGATCCAGTAATGGCTTCTATTACTCTACACTATGCCTGAGTGGTATTTCTGCAGAGGGAAATTATCTGACAAACAAACACCCACTCATGTCACTGCTCTGCTTCTCTCACCGTTCATCTCACTGTTGCTATTGCTGGGCTGCAGTGTACAATTTTAGCTGTTTCTGGAACTGCATTTTTTAGACAACATACTAGCTGATCCTGTGGAACTGATGTTACCTTCATGGAGCTCATAGAGCCTGATGATATTGATATGGTCTCTACACACATGGCTTGTAATTAAGTTCCAGGCTTACTTCTGCTCTCCCCTCCCCATAAATACACTGTCTTATTCAGGCCTTTCACAGTGCCTACTGGACAGTGCTTACTCTACGCTGCTACAGCCCCACTGGTATAGCCCCCTGGAGCATAGAAGAGGCCTCTGCATATCTTGTGCAGCTTTCTGACACAAGAAACGCAGCTGCTATTAAGAACGTAAGCAATTTCTCAATGCATTGATTGCAAATCTAAATATTGTGTATATTTCTCATAATAGACATGGTTCTCAATGCTACTATGTTTGGGAGATGGTGCAAAACAGGACCCTCTGGCTTGGAGTCTGATAATGTATTTCAGGCAGGATGCTAATGAAGTTATAAAGAAGGGTATGAAAGCAATTGTCATGCCAGGTTCACTGCTATGGTTAAACTTGTCTCTATTTCTTTGTGCAAAGATTAAAAGTAAGCTTTCAAAAATGAAGCAAAATTCCAGAAATATAGACTCACAGACTAACCAGTAACCATGGAAACGCACTAAAGTCTGCAGTAAGTCTAATAGGCAAAGGGCGGATGTTCAGGACCCAACTTTTCCCCTCTCATTAAAAACGAACTGGCTCAGCATAAAAAGGAGCCTTTTGGCATGAAGTCTGGCTCCTCTGGGTACCTGAGGGAACCTGACTAAGTTCAACACCAGTGCCATTGCTTATTTCCTTCTGCTTTGAAGAGTGGGTCAAATTTTGTACTGTGCAGAATGAACTAAATCAACATATTAATCATATTTCTTAATGTCGTGGTGTGTGCTGTTGTTTTCAGGGTTTCTCCTGGTTGTGACCTTCTCCTGTGTCCTCGTGTGTCTGCCAACCAATGGTTCCTTGTGCAGAGGAGTAGTAATGACATCACTATTTATAGTAGTTGTAGTGGTAATTTGTAAGGATCTCAGAACAGGCCTAGAATAACACTTTGCTGTCATATGTTATTCTAGGTTTTCATTGATGCTATGATGGTATGTCATTACAACCACCTAATGCTCTAGCATGTCTTTAAATACTGAAGGGCAAAAGACCTTCTTATTCCATCTTCCTGTTTCTGCTGGGAGGACAATTTTATTACAGCTTAACTCTAATCCTAACTGTCCGTTTCCTAAACTGACTCTAGTGGCGGAGCAGCTATTGTTGCTTTGCATTAATACTCATAATACAATCAGTGTAACATCACCAGTCTTTCCCCTGTTGCTGTGGAAAATGAATCCATGCTCTCTAGATGTGTTTGTCAGCTTGGAGTCGGGCTCGGAGCTGTGTATTATGAAGCTTTCTGTCACCCAGCAATGAATTGGCCTATTTTGTTTACACTCTTCTCCATGCTCAGTAGAATGCAGAGTTGCAGTTTACGTTCTGTGTGTTAGACAGACTGTCCTACAAACAAACAGAAGCTTTTCAGTTTCACTGTAGAATTAGTGTTGTCTTTCAGATGATTGCTTATGACTTAGCTGCACTCTAAGGAAGCATGAGAGCACAACGTAGTTGTTCAACAAAATCAGTGTATATTGTCTGTATAAGCAGTGTCCTTTTCAGTATGCGCCTGATGATGACTTTCTTTATCTGTCTGTTTACTTTAGAATCTAGTGGCGTACCTTGCTCTAAGCTTTCTTTCCTCCAAACTTACATAATGCTGGTTGTGTGTGACAGCTCCTAACAGGCACCAGCAGAAGAGGGTGGGGTGTTTGGGTACACTCATTATTTACTCCATACACATTCTACACTGTGTCTTCAGTCAGAGCAGCTGTGCTTTGTCAGCACTCTGGGGAGGAGAGCATGAGGACCACAGTGCTTACTCACTACACTGTTTAATATTTTGCATCATTGCCTGAACCATTGTAATATGGTTAATAGCACTGCATTCCTCTGTGATGGGGGATTACCATACCCCAGCTCTGATTGGCAAGTGTGGTGGCGAATGATGGGGGCATTTAAGGGCAGTGGGGTAGATAGCCAGGGACTTGAACTCTTGGGGCCACTGTTCCTGGCAAAACTGAAGGCTGACACTATATTTCATTCTGACATCAGTGGTCCATATGACCCCAGGCAGCTGAGTCAGCTGGTGTCTTTTTTTCTCTATCTGTCAATCTGTCTTTCTATCTACACTGAGTTGGCAGTGTATCAGGTACATCTTCAATATATCTTTGTCAGGTAAACATTCACAGTCCCCTTCTCGCCCAGTGTTTATTCTTAAAATCAAGGATATGAGCAGAAAGTTAATAAGTTGAATATGATTCATTATGTAACTATAGTGGTAATAGGGTGTTGCTAAAACAGGGAGTCTCCGATCTGTTTGTTGGGTGAGGCAGTGTATGAGGACAAGATCAGATCTTGCTGGCACCGCTAACTCTGATGGTGATAAAAATTCTGATGGTGATGAATAAATAATAATCCCAGCCCTTAAATATCTATTAAATATAATGATTGCTTCTTTGTATATTTAGGAAATACAATGAATGTTAGCACAGTGTGTCCCACCAATAGTGCTACAACTGTGGGTGTAATTACTGGATTGACTGACCAGGACTAACTTTTGCCAGCTTTCTGTCATAGATAACCACTCAAGTACATAGCACCTTGCGAATGAACAAATAAGATAAAGAAGTACGTCTGTTTTTGTGTGTGGGATGAGAGCCAGAGGCAAGGTTGCAGTCTCGTTGGATCAGGCTGAGTGTGTCTCTCGCTCTCAGTGGGGGATCTATGGGGGCTCACACTACTCATTGGCTGAAAGCCCGTTGGGCTCTGCTTCGATCCGCACACTGCTCAGAAGGTTAGATAGGTGTAGGGATGTACAAAATATCACATTGCAACTGCTGAATGTGATTGCAATACACCTTGCCATATATTAAAAATCAATGAGTGAGTCCGTCATTTGCTGTCCCACAGCTTTTCTGACCAAAATTTACCAATGATATAACTTCAGTTATGAGTATAATGTTTTGTTAATGTGTCTTAAGCTTTTCTTTCTCTGATGATGGCATTTTTATTCTGCTTCCCTGGAATTTCTGGCCTCATAAGTGTGAAAGTGAGATATATGGCAAAGGTTCACCAACAGTGATGTTAAAGTTAGTAGTTTTTATGACCTGCACCCAGTAGTCCCATTTTTAGTCCCAGTAGTCCCTTGTCTGACCTTCGAAAATATTGTTTAATCAGTGGCTTGTACCCGCCCTGCAACGTTTCTCTAAATGCTGCTTTGTCACTTGACTTTCTGCACCCCCACCTGCACATTTTCTTAATACGCTGACTTAAACCTGCACTACGCTTATGGATCATCCCGCGCATCACTTACACTCATTTGTCTCAGCCTCCGGCTTTTCTCTTTCTGTGTGGTACCACAAAATTCCTTTAGCTTTTAGCTATATTCAGCTATAGAGATGATTAATGGTATTGCTGGAATCCTCACTTTATTACATTTCTGGAAGTTCATTTGTCACAGTGCATGTGAAAAGCTGATGCATTTAATCAAATGTTGTCTCACAATGGTATACATATTTGTGACACACCTGGTTTCATTTGATCAGATGACCCAGAATGTGATGTCTGTTTTTACAGCAGTAGATCAATGTGAGGAGTTTAAGATGAGTTAATTGTTTTTCCCCTGAAAAAGTAGTCCACTAGTTCAGAAAACTAGTGTCTGCTTCCCCTTGAGTTTTCCAAATTGAATGAATATTGATTTCTGAGCAGAGAGAGGGAGTGAAGGAGAGGGGGAGAGAGTTAGAGAAATGTAGGGAAGAAAAAGGTCCTGGCCCCGAACGGTGCTGCAGCGCTACAGGGGTGTAAGAGTTTGTGAAACTATGGCAGAAGGAGAAAAAGAATAGCTTCCCTCCTAGTTTCACTGCATGGAACTTCTGATATTATTGAATATGAGCCAGTATTAGAGGCCCTAGGATATTGAATATTGTAAGCTTGGAGCAGCAGAGTTCTTAATCTCATTCTGCCTCTTTCTCACTCTCTTTCTCCCCTTGCCCATCTATTTTTTGCCATATAACTTGATAAATATATTATTTGCTTTCCCTTTCTGGAGAAGATTTGTCCCAACAGCTAAGATGGATAAGAATAGTGTATTTCATGTAAAGGAGAAAATATTATGGTGGCATTAAAAAAGAGCTGTGCAAGCCAGGCATGCCTTTAATGGTGAATGTTACTGTGTTGTGTGTATTCAAGACAGGCATAGCGCTCAGTGGCTGTATACTCCCAATCCATACTTCCTCTCTGACATAGTCTTAGATTTGGCTCCCTGGGGTAATGGGTGCAGCTGTGTTACTGTGAGCTTTGTGAGAATTGTCAGGATTTCACAGAGATACACAGATGCTCTTACACATCATCCCATTGAACAATTCTAGTGCTATTCTGAGGTTTCTGAGACAGGTGGGAGTGTGAAAAGGGAGTTGTAAGCAGGAAAAACGGGCAAATGGAAGACTCTCAGCAACTTTGACAGGAGCCAAATAGTGATGGTTAGACAACTGGGTCGCAGCAACTCCAAAACAGTACTCAGGGCTCTTAGATAAACTTAGGGCGAGAAGACTAGCTTGTCTGGTCCAACAGAAGAGCTGCTGTAGCACAAGTTGCTGAAAAAGAAAATTGCTTTTGCAGCTTTCTGGGTATGGGGCTGCATAGCTAGAGGCCAGCCCCATGCAGATCTCTGTCCAGTGCCAGAAGCACCTCCAATGGGCATATAAGCAACACTGCTAGACCATGAAGCAATGGAAGAATGTTAAGTAGTCTGGTAAATCACATTTCCTTTTCTTTACTTACGGTACGTCATGTGGATGGTCAGTTGTGTGTAGGGAAACCTTGGGTCCACTTACAGAAACACTGTTGCAGACCAAGTACACCCAGTTGTCCAGGAATAGGCTGAGGAACACAACAAAGACTTCAAGGACTCCAAATTCCTCAGATTTCAACCTGATCAAGCATCTGTGGAATGTCCTGAAAAACCAGTCTGCCTCACCTCGCAATAGGACTTTGTTAATGTCTTGTGGCCAAATGCCTCAGCACACTTTCAGAGATTTTGTGGAGTCCCTGACTTATTTTGACAGCAAGATGAGAGCAATAAATCATCTTGGAAAACTCAACTAACATCCAAGGAACCACTGGCCTTACCTGCCTCAAATAAGGCATCAGTCTATCAGTGATAGTGATCAGTGATATCAGTGATAGGCTGACTCCTTATTTGAGGCAAGTAAGGCCAGTGGTTCCTTAGATGTTAGTTCAGTTTTCCAAGATGATTTGTTGCTGTGCTCTTGACAGAAATTTGCTAAACTGGCCACTTCTGGGAAGATTTGCTACTGTTACGTGTTTTGTTATTAGGGGACAATAGCTTTGTGATTCACTAGAGCCCCAGAACTTAGGAATGACTTTGTAACCCTGTCCAGAGTGATATATTTCTTTCCCATCTAGTGTGCTGGTTAACCGTTTGGTCTACTTTATATAGAACCTTGATATTTAGATTCTACAGCCGTGGATGTCTGGTTTAATTGTTACCAATTACCAAATAAATCTTGTTGGTTGATTTAGTGACAATCTATTTTATTCAGTTTGAAACTGTATTTGTGTTTACTCAGGTTGTCTTAAATAAATCATAGGGGCAAATTCCTGTAATTGTCTCTATAACTCATGTTATTTCATTACAGAGGAGGCTCTTTTCTCCGTTTGTACGGATATTGTGTTACTAAATGACTAGGAGATTATAGGTGGAGGGAAAAAAACTGTTTCTTCAGCCCTTTCATCAAAGACAGGTCCTGAAGGGCTGCTTTAGTGAGCTTTCTGTGTAAAGGGTGGACTTGTGCTGCGAGATCTTGGAGGGGCCGCAAGAGTTTGTTTGGGATGAGTAGTTGGTGCTCAAGGCAGGGTCAGGTTTCCCCAGAACAGATTTATATGAGCTGCTGACAGCTGCCAGAGAATGGTGCCAATCCCCTTGACAAGGGTCATGTGACCCTCTCCTTATTTCAAACCATTATAATTTCCAAAGTGATGTGTGTGGCAGTGTGTTGGGATATTCAGTTTCACTGTCAGTATATATCAAAAAGCACTTTAATTCCCTGGTCTGCAGTTGCATGGGTTGACCTCATTAATGGCCCGTGCCTTAAGCGTGCCTCAAAAGGTCCAGTTCCTGCCTTGTATCAGTTGCATGATGTGCAAGTTAAGTGTTTTCCCTCTGTTCCTGTCCTTTCTTTTCCTAACCAAGCACTGTGTGGGCCTGTCACTGAGGGTGCCACCCATATCGTATGGGTCTGGGTCCCTAGTGTCCACTCTGACCTGATTCCAGATCAGCATTAAGCAAGCGCCTGCTCCTCTGACACACTTCTGTCCATGTAACGGAGGAAAAAGTGGGCCAGCTGGGTTTGTGACCAAGAGGCCATCACACTCCCTCACTGCACCGCCAGTGGGTTATTACTGTCATATTAAATGTCACAGTGGGCCGGGCATTTTCTGGAGCTTCTTCCAGCCTATTCTGTAGTGTGAGTGTATGTCACTACTATGAGACTGTAAGTGCTCCATTCTGTTGCCTTTCTGTTTTCTTAGGAGCCGCAGACAACATGCCAGTGTTTGCACTTTGTTTGCTGAACTTAGCAGTTTGTTGCCAAGCAGTATATAGGTGTTGACACTGGCTAGGTCCCCAGAGACGTCCTGTTTATTTCAGCCTTACAGTATATTCTCCTTATCTGACCTCATGTGACTTGTAGTGAAATGTGTGGAGTAAAAAAAGCCAAAAGAAGCTTTTTACATAATTAGAACTATGAGCTAAATGAGTTAGAGCTGATATTAACCTGATAATTTGGCCTTGAGTTGCCATGCCACTTAATTGTCCCATTTTATTTAACCTTTGTTTAAACAGAGTTAAACCACAGTTATAAAATAAAAAGGTTGGATGAATCACAGGGTGCTATAATATACAACAAATAAGAAATGAATGTCTTCCTTATACTAATATTTACACTCATGGTTACAGTTTAGTCTTATGTGTATAACGTCACTTATTATTTGGTTATGATCCAGTGCAGTTGAAACTAAGGACTGGCGTCCCGGTGTGCTGCTGCACAGTCCTGCAATATTAGTAGAGTGATCTTTTTTGTGGGGTTGTGTGTGTGCTTGTTTTATTGTGTTCCCTACAGAGTAGAATAGTGAAGAATAGCAATAGTGTAGTCCCTGTGCTCTGCCCTCTGTCTGTGCCAGCATGCTGTAATAGTGAGCCAGGAGACCCACAGGAGAGAGAACAGAAATAACTGCTTCTGTCAGAGGAGACCTGCCTTATGGAGTACAGAATTGACTTACCTCCTCAAATATGAAGCTAAGTCACCATTATGCAGAGATGGGTAAAAACGTCTCTGTATTCAGCTGCAAGTCCTTTTTGTAATATGTTTTGTACTTTTGATGAATTTCTACTGCTTCCAGTCTTAAATGATAATACATTTAGTGACAGGATCTATTTTGTAACATACAGGTTACATGAATTGTAAATGTTGAAAAACAATCTATATGTACATGTGTATGTCAGAGTCGGGGGCGCGAACCCACGACTCTGAACTCCCTCGGAGCATCGATGACCAGACTGAGCACACAGGAACCCAGGGATCCATGATCAGTGCTTTTATTTATAGAAAACAAAACATGAACAGAAATTGGCACGCGGGCCTCCAGAGTAACAGTATCGTGAAATAACGGGGAACAGGAACACACCTCAAAATCAGGTGATGGACACATCAGGAAAGGCTAACAGAAACAGGCTTAAATACAGGGGGAAATCAGTGGGCAAACACACACACAGGTGGAACACATGAGACATGAACAGAAAACAGCTGAAGACAAAAACACGTGACACAAGCAGAACCCCTGAACAATCAAAATAAAAGCCCCAAAAACCCAAAACACAGAACTGAAACATGACCCAAAAAACAACAGAAAAGCAGTGGACATAAGACCACTGACCGTAACGTGACAGTGTACATAAACTTAACGTGTACAGTTCAGTGACTTACAGTTACAGGCTGTTTTTTTTTGTTTGTTTTTTTTACAAATATTTAATAAATGTCTGAATTCCACATAAGGTTAGTCACTTTTTTGTCACTGAAAATACCTAGCTGCACAAGTACACTTACAACCGGAACCATTTAGAATATTAGAATCATGCATACTTTGATTTAAACACGTTTTAAACAAAATGCCACATGATAACAGTAATAAGTGCCCAAAAATAAGACATTACTTAAGTGGTGTTTTTGTAAAGCTCATTTTACTTTTATTTCAGTTACTAATCCATAGTGGTAATAGAGGGCTGGTTCTGATGTTCATGTATTAAAATTTGATTATTTGCTGTAGCATTGTTCTCATTTCAGACATTTTACACTTTCCATCCTGTCTTCTCTAGTACAGTGTACAACTATTGATATCTTGGCCATGTGTTTGATGTAAAGCCATGGACTTGTTGGCTTTAAATATTGACATGATGTATTCAGTGGCTACAAGGTGCTGAAGGCTGCACAAATGGGTATGCTGTCCCATATCATATGGTATTTATACCATATCCCCAGGGCTGTGTGTTCAGTCCACTGCTGAGGTTCATGCTGCTGACCCACATCTGTGCGGCATTGCAGAGCTCAAACCACATCATCTCTGATAACCACAAGTTCTCTGATGACACGGCTGTAGACGGTTTAATCATTCTGAACAAGGCAGGGCACACTGATGAGCAACTGTTGGATTCACACAGAATCTACAACCTTTCTCTTAATGTTGACAAAACAAAACACATGGCTGATGACTTCAAAAAAGCATGCTATGACCACCTCGCGTTTTTTCACTGTACACGTTTCCATGTATAGTGTATTTCACTTAGAGCGTAAACCACGCGAAAAGCAGGGGATTACTGTACTGCCACCTCCCATTAATAAGCTCACACTGTACCATTTTCTTTGACCTTCTTGTCATTAGGCATTTATTTATATACTTTAATTTATATAAGCCTTTAATTATAGAGACTTCAATAACACTTCATTCAGATACATAGGCTTTTATGTGGAGTTGCTTCCCCTTTGCTGCTGTTATGTTGGTTTCTCCCCACATGCTCTAGGTAACTTATTTTTCAATAACAAACTAGATAAAACATGAATGCCCTGTAGTGGCAAATAGCTTTGGTTTTATATTTGATTTGATTACACCAATGAAATTCTTTAACCACAACTCTGTAACTGTGTTAAAGGGAACACAGATGTTAAAAATCTCCTTATTTTTTTAGTGTTTGTAAAACAATTGTTATTGTACTTTTGTTCATATTGTTTCATTCCCCAACTTATCCATGCTGAAATTTGTAAAATCTTTTCGGTTGTTAAATGCAAAATTAAATAATTCATTTAAAATAGTGTATTAGTAAATAGTAAAGTAGCACCCTTTGATTTTTAAAGTCGCCCCCTAATATAATGGTTCCAGTGCCCATGTATACAAGGCATCCTAAGCCTGGGATCAGAGCTGTGCTGACTTGGTTTGCCGGGTCGCTCCTAAACGCTTTGTGTTGAGGTGATATTTCACATGTGATCTACTCCGATTATACCAAAATTCCTTATCGCAGATAACGATACTTCTATCAAACGTTCCGTCTGTGCGTTTTTAAACGTAAACGCAGCGCCAGGTGCCACGTGGTGGAATTAATCAGCGTTTATATATATTGTTTTGTTCGAAGAGCGCCCACGCATAGTGAAAAAACATGTACAGCCTGCCCCAATAAAAAAATATATTTATTGACACAAAAAAGGCAGATCATATTTGCAGTTTCTGCGTTTTTGTGGGATTTTCCACATAAAACCGCATGTGACTGAATCAACGACTCCTGATCCGTGTAGAACTGGGGGGTTAATGTATACAGGACTCAGGCCAGGCTGTAGCCGACCTGGAAGAACATTTTTTTAATTCCACACCAGAGTTGAGTCCCCACGCTCCAAGCGTGATTTCACTGCGGTGCAAGCCCTCAGACTCCTCAAACTCCACCGTTCTATTGATCTCCAGAAGACCTTTCCAACGAGCTCTCATTTTTATTTTTAGCCCAAGTAGATCAACTTCCGAGTTGCATATCTTGGTGGGAAATTGAAATTAAAAGAGGTGAATGTGGGTATACCTTTACATTTTCTTTAAGGGTAATGCATTTATAGTGAGTTTAAAATGAAATATAAGTGTTCTGGGAGCAGATTTGGGGTTTACACTATAAAAATAGGCATTTTTAGGCATTCGTTTTACCAAAACACCACGTCACTATATGCGGGGGCCCTTGGAACGTAACTACATATATATATATATACAATGTCTCCCACACTTCACACACACTGTAAACATGTTACTAGAGAGTGCCTGATAAGTCCGCCTTCACATTTCATATAATTTTTCCTTGCATTACATGGTTTACATGCTTCATTTGAAGGCCTACAGAAGACAGAAAACAACAGTGTTGATTTTGCTGATGCCCTCCTCCAAACTCAAACCAGCAATGTTGTGTTTAGGCCTGTGTGTACCATTTTGAGGGGTGGGGGTAGTATTTCAGCAGAAGAAGTGAACATTATTCAAAACTTGCCTCAGTCCCAAATGGCACTACTACATGTTAAATTCTACAGCAAAACAGCAAGCAACAAGTGGAGGGCAGGCACTCTGGCGTGTGTATGAATGAAGGGGTTTGTAGGCATAGCGGAGGTGGCAGTGTGGATAAATTGGCCATAGTTTATATGTGTGCTTCCCACTCAGCAGGGCACTGAGTGCCAGGCAGGGTGGGGTGTTTGTGGCTGGAAGCTGGCTGACATGTGCGGCCAGTCAAGGTAATTGTACACGCCTTTGCAGTGCTGTTGCCCACTGCTACCCCTCATGTTTTGAGGCAGAGGTGGAGACCTGTTTATGGCATAGATTAAATTAACTATGTCATCAAATAAGCCACAGTGGCTGGCCTGCTCTTTGCCTGCCACTCAGCCCTGGAGCCAGCCTGGTGGGTTACACAGCTGTGGTATGCACTCTGTGTTTTCATATCCTTTAAGTCATAATGAAAGTTTTGTACTCTTTTAGAGGTACAGGTCGAGGCAAAATATAGGTGTCAGTTCCTGGAGAGCCATAGCTTGGGTGAACATAGTTCCTGTTCTAGCATTCTTATCTCAACTGAGGAAGGCCTTCCTATTTTGCTGTTGAGCCCCAGTTTTATTATGCACCATAATTCTGGGCTACAGTTTGTCCTGACATTTGAACAAACTGAATTGACTTGAATTGGAGCATTTATCTGCTATTTTGCGAGAGGAAAGTCTTAGAATAAGAACTGGCATGTGTGCTTTTCCCACACAAAGTTTTGGAACATAACAGGTGGGTAACAATTCTTTTGAAAGTACAACCTACAGAATGTGAAACCGCATTCGCTGTCACACTTAGCCTTTTGCCCTTTGTTGCGTCACATCAGCTTCCTGCTTCTATGACCACTTCCTAGACTTGTAGGTCAGGTCTTACTTGAGTGAAAGAATTGTTGAGAATATGTGTTGTGGTTTCTTTGTACTTTTAGTCTCTTGTCCCACACATTGACAACAAAATGCGTGGGCTTAATGATGAGTGGGTAGTTTCTAAAAGTGGAACTTCCTCTTGCTATTTTTGTCTTTTTTTTTTCTCCCCCATGACACGTCAGCGACTACTTTTTTCTTCCCTGTTCTCTCCCTCTTAGTATTTCCC
Source organism: Phenacogrammus interruptus (assembly GCA_037974425.1). Classification (NCBI taxonomy): domain Eukaryota; kingdom Metazoa; phylum Chordata; class Actinopteri; order Characiformes; family Alestidae; genus Phenacogrammus; species Phenacogrammus interruptus. Next base: position 13,165,319 of record JBBPCW010000006.1, read on the forward strand.
TATTGTGTATTTACATTCTTTTGATTCCGTGACAGTTTAGAGTTTCTGTTTGACTTTTTAAGGCACAGCGATAGCCTACATTTTGGTCCTCACCTCAAGACCTTTCTTATATTTTACTCTTTGCGGTGCTCTCCAGTCTAGTTCGCTGCCCTCATATTTTCCCTCCATCTGTCTCTTCATGTTAGCCTCATTATTTTCACAGTCAGAGCTTTTCTTGGCCCTCATAATCAATAGCGCACCAGAGAAGAGGTTTTTTTTCTGGTGAATAAGGCTTTCAACAAAAGATAGCTCAAATGTGAACTTGGACAACCTCTTGCTTAATTTGGGACTTTAAATTATTTATTCTAACATTACTTAATAGCACTGGTGTTTGTAAGACGAGTTCATGCTTACAGTGCCATGAAGTTTCCTAGAGGCACTTGGAGTCACAGTGATATTATCCTATAGAGTAGATGTAAAGAGCTCTTTAGTGAGGTTTTCTGTATACCACTGTTCTGCCCTGCCCTCCCTGTCCTACCCTGGAGAGAGCACAAGAATAAGAGTTAGGTTTTGCAATGCATGGAGATTATAGAGACATGGGAGATCTATCAGAGCTTTGTGGGATCAGATGTCAGGTCCCGAGAAGAAATGTATTGATCTCCCACAATACAAAGGACTTGCATTGAGAGTCCATTAGGAGGCAGCTCAGTGAGACTCACTGTATGAGTGAGTGTGTTTGCCCATGACAGTGTACTCAGTGATGTCCTGAACATTCTGTTCTTTCTTCGTCTTTCTGGAGTTGACAGAGTTCTGTATGACAGGCAGTTCCAGAAGATGCAACAGGTTGAGTGCTTCTTCAGGCACATTAGTCAACATCTGACCCCACCTGACAAACACACTGATCCAAGTTTAGAGGACAGAAGTGACCTGATTAGGGAACATGGCTTTTTAAGGGCCTTCAATTAGAGCCCTGTTGCTATTATAGGAATCCTCTTTACAAATATATCTGGTATATCTGTGCTTGCACACATAAAATCCTTATGCAAATATTTTTTTAAGCAAGGCTCCATTTTTACCTTTTTACACTTTTTACAGCTTGCATCCTCTGGTTTTCTGGGAAGCCAGCACAAAAATACATTCCATCTGTATGCCTGTCTGCTAAGTCCAAGACCGCTAATTTAGTCTAAATTACAGTGCAGCATTCCGCCAAAACAACATAAACGTCTCTCATAAAATTTGATATGAACATTTGGCAAACCATGCCTATCTGCCTTATTCACAGCATGTATAACCACATGTTGAAGTTACTTGCCCAGCTTTTCTATCAAAACATTTAATAACAAGTTACAGAGAATATTGCTCCAAAGTGTACGGTCAAATTGTTGGAGTGTCCCTTTGTGGGGGACTATTGCGGTAATAAGAGAAAGTGTTGTGGGATTGCCCACTGGACGCTCTGTGTGGTGGGTCGGAGATGACTAACTTACCCACAATGAGTGGCGACTTGGATATGTGCTGGGAGTGTGAATAACGTGTCTGTCTGGTGTCAGGGCTGAGTGAGTGTCTGTGGTCATGCTGATGTTTGCCACTTCTTCAGGTGCGGGTGTTTTATCGTTGGAGATGGGGACTATTTTTGCCTTGGACACCAGCACCCTCAGGCTATGCACTCAGAAAGAGACTGGGTGGCGACGTGTGAGGAGACAAAGGCCTCCTGTATCTTGTATGCTCTGAAAACAAGCCCCCATCACACCCTCTGTCAGGGAACGCAAACAGTGGAGAGAGAAAGCTATTGTAAAGAGACTGAGAGAAAACCCAGCGCTGCTTGTCTCTGTAGTTATCACATCTATTAAACATGCTTTTATGACTTTCAATAATGTACATTCCAACATAGTCACCTACCCCTCTTTTGAAAATTGAGACCACTTTGACAGGAGAATAAAGTGAAAAGATATCAGAATTTGACCCTTTTGAAAGACACTGGGCATTCTCTAATTTTCAAGTAACTGATAACGCAGCAGTCTTAATACATTTCAGTGACTTTAGATGATCTAATGACCCTCTGTTTTTTTTGCTTTAACTTATGTCTTTAATTTACAATTTTGT
>JBBPCW010000006.1:13175286-13186521 GCA_037974425.1 Phenacogrammus interruptus
TGTGTGTGTGTGTGTGTGTGTGTGTGTGTGTGTGTGTGTGTGTGTGTGTGTGTGTGTGTGTATGTGTGTGTGTAGGGTGAGGAGTCTCCTCTTTCCAGAGTGCTTGCAGCATCACTTAACTGCTGACTGTGCACACCCTACTTCACTCATTGTCTTTCATACACCATGCTCACACCAAATTACGCCTTCATCTGTCATACATATTTATAGACACACAGTAACGCCTAGCTGCCTGCTTACAATGTTTCACTCCATGTCATCCACAGTGGGAGTACCTTTTAAGTTTTCCCACTGTGTCAGATCCATTATGTTTTTACTGTTGGCATTGGTCAGGATTAATAACAAATAATTTGATAAAGCAGTAGTATATAACTTTTGTGAATAATTTGGCGGATGTTAAAAAAAGTGATTCTACAACTGTGGTGGCAAGTGCTAATGTAAAAAAGAAAAACAACACATTTTTCTTTGTTTAAACTTTAAAATTGCAGTAATATATATATATATACATATTACTGATAAAATGTTTCCTTTCCGTTTAGCCTCTCATACAGCCTCTCATACAGTGTGTATCAGTTTAACCCAACTACAACCCAGTCTACTATTTTATGGTCAGATGAGACAAAAAATGAAACATTTGGACCAAAATTCAAATGCCAAAAAACACCATTCCACCAGTGAAGTATGAGGATGGCAGCATCATGTTGTTGGGACGTTTTTCCTCAGCAAGCACTGGGGATCTTTATTAAATAAAAAAAAAAACTAAAACTTGAGAGGAACTTGACATTTCAATAGAACTGACTCAGAGCACAATGCCAAAGCAAACCAGTAATGGTTGAACAAGAAAAGATTTAATGTTGTACAATAACCACTGCAACGTAAAGATCTCAGCCCATTCAGATTGCAGTTGTTATCCGACCAACATGAACAACCTGGAGCAAATCTGTCAGAACAAAATGGTGAAAATCACTCCCCATGTGCAAAGATGATACAAACTTACCCCCAAACAACTAAAGCAGTTACTACAGCAAAACGCATTTTTACTGATCATTTTCGCTTTTATTTTCTTGAAGATCTGCTGGCAAATAATCAATTTGGAAATTTGCTTGGTTTTCAATAAAGCAAATCCGTGCCATTTGTAATCCGGATACTTCTAATAACTTGAGGGGGCAGAATGCTTTTGCAGGCCACTGTATATACTGTATATGCTACATGGACTGTGGAGAGATAACTATAGCGTAAGAAAGTCTGCTCAGGGGAAATGTCCTAATTCTGGGCTTTCCTGCTTTGTGTTGACAGTCTATTGCTGTGAATAATTCATAGCATGTACTCCCCCTTCCTAAACTCCCATAATCACTGTATTTAAAGGTTTTGTCAATACTGTGCCAGAGATCATTAAGTCCTGCTGTAATCCTTTATGCATTCATCCATTACAGTTGTAAGAGCAATATCTGTCTCTTCTTCACTCACTCACTCACTCATTTTGAGCTTTTAGATTGCAGACCCAATAAAGCTTGCAACTTTCTAAACTAAAGAAACCCTCTTATCCCTGAAGCTCTGAGAGATTGCTTGGCACCTGTCAAAAGGTGGGCTATATAAGACGCCAAGTTCAGTTCTTGATGTGTTGCACGCAGGACTCTGATTGACTTTGACAAGGGCCACATTGTGAGGACTAGACAACTGGGTCAGTGCCTCTCCAAAATAGAAGGTCCTGTGGAGTGTTTCCAGTATGCAGTAGTCAGTACTTACCAAAAGTGGTCCAAGAAAGGACAAGCGGTGTCATGGACGCCCAGGTCTCATTGATACACGTGAGGAGTGAAGCACGTCTGATAAAGTTACTGCTGGTTATGAACACAGTGCACCATAGCTTGCTGTATATGACACTTCTTTTTTTATGTATAATGTGTGCAAATTATTTGGTAGTAACTAATGGTAACTAACAGACTCAAATCAACATCTACCAAGTAACTAAGGTAAATGTTGATTTGAGTCTATCTTTGCAATGAAGGACAGATGTGGACTACTTAAACAGTAATGTACATCGCTCGGGATAAGAACATCTGCCAAATGCTGTAACTGTAACTGGGTAGCCACAGACCAGTCAGAGTGCCCATGCTGACCCTACATACCTCAAAAGGTTAGCGCTGCTTTGCCGGCATGAGTGGTAGCTACAGAATATTAAACAGGTGATTTTAATGTTTTAGCTGATCTGTGAATGTAGCTGAGAAAGAGGAATTTGAGGCATTTCTCCCACAATTTCCTTTTTAATATCCTTTTTTTGTTTACTAGTATTGATACAAGTTCTCTTATTCAAGTTCTCAAATGAAATGTCTTGCTCTACAGAGCATGAGTGAAATTGCAGTTGAAATGTTTGTTCCATTCTTTAGTAGATTTAAAATAAAGTCTAGTCATTAAAGTGTAGTCATTTCATACATTTCTTAACACATCACTGCTGAAAAAGGCTCTGTAATCAAAGTATACCTCTTCTTTGTACCGATGCTCATTAAATTGTTGTGCACCATTCAGTTTATGCCAGATGTTTAGGAGAGCAAAGTCACTCAAGAACGTGTCAAGCTATTTTCAGGGATTTTGTTTAACTCATTGCCTTCCATCTTCTTCCTCTGTGAATACCAAGTAATGAAGCCCAAGTTTGTAGTAGTATTTGTTTTCTGTGGACATATTGAAAATAAAGAAAATACCTCATTAAAAACTCGTCACCCTTGTGCACTTGCAGTCTCAAATGCAAATAGTCTTCTGTGAGCCCTGTTTGCTTAAGTGTTTGGAACATTGAGTAATTCACCATATTTACAAAGAAAACATCCTCTTACCTCCAGCAAGACTAAACTAGTGAAAATTAAGGCTGGGTTCTGGAATATGATGGATGTCCTTTCATGAACCCTTTTATACTGTAGATGGCATAAAGACACACACACACACACACACACACACACACACACACACATTACTGAGAAAAAAGTGTCCAAAGCATATTGTATGATAATGTGTACCCATCCGAATCACTGATAGTCAGGTGAAACATGAAATGACCTTGTGTCCCCTTTCCAACTGGTCTTTAAAAAAAGCCTTTGAGACTTATTGTCTTAGATCTACAGCACCATCTATTGGACAAAACTCTTTTGGGTTGTTTTAAGCATTTAATTGTCCTTTCTTCAGTGTTAAACTGGCCATTATATATCCTATTGTGTTAGTAAGTTTACAAATGGAAAGTATTTTATCTTAAAGTAGTCTAAATTTTAACATGAGGCACGGAGGGACAGTGTTTAAATGTTAGTGGCCTCAAAGGATTTGGGTTATGAAACGGACAATTTTTTTAGTGAAGACCTGTAGCATGTATGTATATATGTAGCATATAATATGAAAAGAAATGCCACTGACTTTGTAACACTCTAATGGGAACATTTGCAAACATATTTTCTTCATTATTATGTATTGATTTATTTCAATGGTTAGCCAAGCATTTTTCATGAATGTGGAGACTTGGGCTCATTCATACAATGTCTACTTTCTGTAAGTCCTTACATTCAAGATTCAAGATTTTTATTTGCCATTTGTGCATGAGACCAGCAGTCCATGCACATTGGAATTCTTGTGCAAAGCTCTCCGAGTCAGGTTACATTTTTGATATGTAGAAAAGACAGGAAATAATAAAACACAGAATAGAGCAATCTACTAGCAGTATATCAAATATAAAGATATATAAAGATAGAAGTATCACTATACAAGAGGGTTACCTACAAAGGATTTTTTTTTTAATACAAGTACTTGCACCTTTTAATATTGCACATTTGAATATTTCGCATTATAATATTATTGCACATTTTGAGTATTGCACCTGAAGTATCACAATTCTAAGTGCTTCAGACAACAGTACAAGTGAGGTGTGTGGGGTAGTGTGTAGTGAGGGGAGGTATTGTGGTGTTATTTTTAAGTGTTCAGTGTTTGTTCTTTTGCCATCAGTCTGACTGTGGCAGGGAAATTCAGCATTCTTTTGAAGTTTCTCCTAGAATCTTAGTGGAACAAACAGTAATGCTCCTATAAATACCTAACCTCTCTATAATTTGAACAAGCAAATGAAATCAGAAAAGGCAGTTTAGGAACTAAGCTTTTTAATATGCCTTCTGTTTCTGAAGTGTAACAATGTCTCCTTTAGGTTTCTTCACTGCTGTGGGAGACTTTTGGTCTGTGCTGTGAGAGACGATTTTGAGTTCAGATTTGATAATACTAGCTTTAAACCAAGTTAAATCTTTTTTAGAATTCTAGTGTTGAGTGTGTAACTTATTATCTACTTTCATGTGCACTGGAATTGTTTGTGAATGTGTCATGTTTGAATAATACATATGTTTTACGGAGTCAATAATAGTACTTATTTAAAAAAATTAACCAGATCAAATGTTCAAAAGCATTACAGAGGGAATTTCAAAATCCTGTATACATTTCTCCCTTTTTGATTTTGTGTAGTAATAGACACTTTTTTCTGTTTACACCGTATTCTTGCTGAGCACGACTCCTATGTTTCACAACAACACTGAATAAACAGTTCTTATTTAGGGTACATTTACAGCTCACTTACCAAAATTATGCTGTGTATACACAAGAGATAAACAGTGATTAACGCTGATTCTGGATCTAACCTCTTATTCTGTGAGAATTATGGTAGAACAATACCTAAATAGTCTGTTTCTGTTTTTTTGTTTTTTCTACAGGACCACTGAAGTGCTGGTTTGTGAAAACCTGGAGAAAAAGAGACAGAAGGGCTTAACATTTTGATCTTGTATCTGTGGAGAAAGTAGCTCAAAACATCCTGCGCATTCCATTGCCAAGCTCCATTGCCAGAACTTAGTCCAAAGGAGTGACACAATGATGAACTCTGCCAAGTGTAATTCTGGACAAGAGAAAGGAAGGATGAATTTTGGCATAAAACAGAAATAATCATTTAGAGTATTTTGTACATATTTCATAAATCCTCTGCTACTTTGTTCACAATGTTTCTGTGCCCAGGTAGATCTAAATGGCCTTGTGGTTAAGACAATAATGTTGAGGGGACTAGTGCTCATAGAAACATTCCCAGTGTATCCATAAAGCCTCCTCCCCACATTCTATGGAGGCAAAGAATAGCCGGCCGGCCGATGGGGAGCGGTCTGGTAGACAACAGCAGCCTCTGTCTGAATCTTCAATTAGGGGTAGGTTGCCTCAGCCACAGGAACAGCCTACCTCACAACCAATCCATGGATCACATGGCCGCCATCAGCATAAACAGCCAAAACACAGTGACATGCTCCAAAGACAGCAGCAACAGCAGTCTCAGGTGCAGGAATCATCCTGGCAACTTCCAGATGTCCCGGGTCCTTCTGGAGGCAGCTACTCTTCATCCCTTCCTGAATCCTCTAAGCAAGTTTCTCGTGTTCCGAGGACTTCATCTCAGCCCAGCCAAGAATTACAGGAAAGTGCACCATCTAGACGGGAACGTAAGCCCCAAAAACCAGGGAAGTATGTGTGCACATACTGTGGCCGACCATGTGCAAAGCCCAGTGTCCTCCAAAAACACATCCGCTCCCATACAGGAGAGAGACCTTATCCTTGTGTCCCTTGTGGCTTCTCTTTTAAAACGAAAAGTAATTTGTACAAACATCGTAAATCACATGCCCATCAGATAAAAGCTGGCCTGGCATCTAGTCGTGAGGAGCACAGTTTAAGTGGGGTTGAGACTGGAACAGTGGGAGATGAAGTAGAAGAAGCAACAGAAGCAGAAAGCACAGATTCTGAGGATGAGACTGGTCGGCGTCGACCATCTACCTCTCAAGACAGGCCAGCTCTGAGGAAAAGTTCCAAGGTCGAAATGTCATTCTCAGAAGAAGGACCAAGAACAGAAGACTCTCAAGCAGTCAAACAGAGGTTAGCTATGCGACTCAGTGAGAGGAAACGAGTTCCTATGACCTCACCAGATGAGACCCCATCATCCTCATTGGGTCCTGGTAGTAAGGGCAGTACTGAATCTGGCTACTTTTCTAGCTATGGAAGTGCTGAGCTTTCCCAAGTCAGTCCTCCCAATGCCAATGCCAAATCTTATGCTGAAATTATTTTAGGAAAGTATGGACGATTGGGTCAGCAGCAAAGAATTCCACACCAACAACATCAGCCATCATCCTCATCATCATCTGTCAGTCAAGAGGAAAAATCCATTCCATTCACAGTGCCTAAGACACAAGTCATTGAGCACATTACAAAATTAATTACTATAAATGAAGCTGTTGTTGCTACAAGTGAAATTGATAGCGTCAAACCAAGGCGTTCTTCTCTCTCTAGGAGAAGTAGCATTGAGTCCCCTAAGTTTTCCTTACCCAAAGATCCTTGTGCTTTTGATCCAAAGGGAGTAGACTCAAGTGGCAATACAGAACAGATTGCATTCAGTAGTTTTGCTGCTGAAAGGCAGAGTTCACAATTAGCTGAAGACACACCCACTGATCAATGTTCAGGTGCTGTTCTTCTGAGAAGTCAGTCAGTGCCGTCCTCTGGCGGCCAAGATGAGCCAGCTAGCACATCATCACATAGCTTTCGCCACAGCCATTCTTTCGATGAACAGCAGGCTACAGCAGCAGAAATGAGGGTAGGCCATCATCATCGAATGTTAAGACGACAGCCTGCTATTGAGATGCCAGTTGGAGCTGACCTTGTATCGGAAGCTGGTCCGTCTGCTTCCAAATCTTTAACCAAATCAGGGTGGAAATGTGAAATGTGTGGCACTCTCATGAAGAAACAGGGCAGTTATGCAGCACACAGTGCTGTCTGTATGAATAAGCTTTCACAAAAGCATCAGAGTGAGAAGCAAGGCAGTGCTGTTCGAGAAGATCGGCCACGAATGATGCACTATAAGTTCAAGGCAATGGCTATGGCTATGCGAAAGAGGAGAAAAGAAGAAAGTCTTGAAGAGGACCCTCCCAGCCCAGGTCCAGCATCTGTGTCCTTTAACATCCAACCAACTGCGTCAGTGATAGACACTAAAGGTGATTTTCAGGGTTTTTCAGGCCCTCTTTCACAAACTGAGCCAGAAAAAAGGGGGACTTATAAAGAAATCTCTGTAATCCAGCACACTAGCTCCTTTGAAAAGCAGGAAAGCATGTCCTTAGAGGGCCAGGAGTCAGAATTTGAACATGAACAATCACAAGAGCCAAAACAAACCTCCATATCCAGATTAGTTCGACAGCCCAACATTCAAGTTCCAGAGATCCTGGTGACAGAGGAACCAGATACTGAGATGGTCTCACCTCCAGCAAGTACATGTGTCCCCAAAGAAATAGAAAAGGAGGAGTTTCAATGGCCTCAGCGTAGTCAAAGTCTGGCTCAGCTTCCCGCAGAGAAGCTGCCTCCAAAGAAAAAACGTCTCCGTTTGGCAGAGGTAGCCCAGTCTTCAGGAGAATCTAGTTTCGAATCAGTCTCTCTGCCACGCAGCCCTAGCCAAGAGAGTAATGTTTCCCATACCTCCAGTAGATCTGCATCTTTTGATGAATCAGGCAAGACTGACTCCGAGATGCATACTGGTACATGGAGCTCCCAAGGGTCCCACATGTTAACTGTACCAGGTCCTTATCAGCATCATCATTCTCATAGGGAAATGCGCCGATCTGCCTCAGAGCAAGCTCCAGCAAGTCCACCACATCCTGCCCAAATTGTGGAGACTAGAAGTAAGTCATTTGACTATGGATCCCTATCTCCAAAACCGACTTCGGTTTCTTGGAAGGAGAGGCGAAAATGTCTCTTGGTGAAGCATGCAACCCTTGGGAAGCCTGATCAAGAAGACTCATCCTCTAGTTTTCAAAGTAATCCAATTGTATGTCAGTCTTATCCTGGATGCCCTGCTCTGTCAGTTGCCAGTCACCACAGAGCAAGTAACATTTCTAGTCTTAACCCAGAGAATCTAGACAAAACTCTGCAGCTCTTCCAATCCCCTCTCCCTCTTCCAGCTACAGTTTACCCCCTGACTAGCCCAGATACTTTTTCAACAAGACAGCTGACTAGATTCCTGCCAGTCACAACAATATCTGAAGTTCTTTCTACCCATATGTTTCAGCAGGCCCTCATACATACAGTACCGCCTCCACTTCATCCAAGACAGTTACATTTAGCAGAGCGCCTCGTCCTACCAGTTCAACCCTTTCCAACTTTGCTTCCTCTACAGTATTCAGCTAGTGGTCTAACCATTCAGGTTCCCTCAGGTCCTCCTGTCAGGGAATCTAGATCATCTCCTTCGGCTGTACATAGTCCAGTTTCCTCATATCACCAAGTTGTCCCCCACCATCAACCTCGCCCCATCATTGCTACATGCCTTGAGCAGCTTACACCAGTGGTCTCCCTTGTAGTGCCAGTCCGCTTACAGACTCATATTCCTACTTATGCGAATGCCATGTACACAACCATCTCACAAATTTTAGCAACAACACGACCTCAGCAACCAATTTGCTGCACAGCCATGGTCATTGTCGGAAAGCTTGACGGCAGAAAGCTTCAACGCTCCTATCTTCGACTCCCCACCACTGATCTCAAAACCTGCATTCCTATGTCACTGCCGTTGGAATTTGGAGCAGAAAGCACATCTGATGAAGGCTCAGGACCACTTGTTGCTGGAGGAAATAAACGAATGCTTTCCCCTGCAGGAAGCCTAGAACTCACTTTAGAGGCACAGAGACAACAGAAACGAGTCAAAGAAGAGGAGGAGGCAGAAGAAGAGGAGGAGGAGGAAAAAAGGAGTGAAGGAGATAATAAAAGAGATGAAAAGTCTCTGGAAGAAAGTCAAGCAACAGAGAAGGAGAAGCTAATAGTAGGAGTAGAGTGGAACAAAGAGCAGGAAAAGGAAGTGAAGACAGCAAAAGATTTACCAGAGTCTGTGTTGAACAAGCTGGAGACTGCTCAAGTGAAACCAGGACCATTTAAAAAAGAGGAAGGGAAAGAAGAGGGCCAACAGTGTGCATCAGTGGTTGAGATTGCAGAGAGGTCCAGAGACCCCCTATACCCCAGTCTCCACACGACCACATCAGTAAGCTGGTGCTACCTGAATTACACCAAGCCTAACCCATCCCCACACAAAGATCCACAAACATCGGTATATTCTTCATGGAGTGTCAGCTTGTATAACCCTAATCTCCCTGATCTATCCACAAAAATGGTACTTTCGCTGCTGTGTTCGAAGCAAACATATAGCTCTGAGATATATACAATGGCCAAAGCTCCACCGCTGACTACTGAGAAGTTGGTTTCTTCTAACAGCAAAAAGCCAGTGATATCAGAGGTAAGCATTATTGAAATATATATATTTACATTTTTATTTTAAATCTTCTATCTACTATTACAATTATGCCATTTTGCTGTTACTGTCTATTGGTAAAAGAACCAAGTTAAACAAAAATATTTTACTTGGTTATTACATACAGATGGTCCTCGGGTTACGAGGTGTGAGTGAGCACATATTCATGTATCATGGCACAAACAAAGGAGATTTCTGAGGACCTTAAAAAAATAGAGTTGATGATTTTCAGACGGGAAAGAGTTATACAATCATGTCTAAACAGCTTGAACTCAACCAATCCACAGTTAGATAAATATGTACAAATGAACACAATTCATTATATTGATCCTCCAGGCATGGTCATCCAACAAAGATCACTCTGAGAGCAAGGCATATAAAAGTCAGCAATTTTACAAAGGAACAAAGAGTAATATCTAAACAATTTAAGGCCTCTCTCACTTTGGTTAATGTTTATGTTCATTAGTCCACCATGAGGAACACTGTATGTATTGCATGGCAGGGTTCCAGACAGCCACTGCTCTCTAAAAGAACATTGCTGCTGGCCTAAATATGCTAAAGATCACTTGAACAAGCCATAGTGCTATTGGAAAGATATTTTGAAGACAGATAAGATAAAAATAGAGCTTCTTAGTTTAAAGGAGAAACATTATGTTTAGAGGAAAACACTGTATTCCAACATAGAAATCTTCTTGCATCTTTGAAACATGGTGATGGTAGTATATCAAGAGAAAGTCAGTCAAGACAACAACCCTATGCACAGACTGATCAAAGCCCTGACCATAACACAATTGAATTTTTTTCTAATTTGCTGAATTGTTTTGGCTTTATATTCTTTTAGGATTTAGGACTAGAAAATCTGATGTCATGTACAGAGTTCACAAACTTTCAATCACTGCTGTAGATATGTTACGGTGTTGTGATGGCCTGTGTCTTTATGGAGTATAGGTGTGTGCCAAACCACCCAGCACATCTGACAAAGTGAAAGAGGAGCCTCTGAGTAAAAGGAGTGAAAAAGAGGAGAAAAGTTCAGAGGAACCTGCAACCACCTCCAAGCAGAGTGAGCTACCCCGCATTTGCATCTTTGAGGGAGGGTAAATATCAGACATTTTTTTAATATAAAGCCCAGGTAGTTATTCTCAATAATCATGGGCCAGTTTTCACTGGGCAGATGTTAGCTTGGCAAAAAAATATTATAATTTCATCATTATCTGGTAATATGCCAGATATTTTAAACTACCTGTGTATCACATATCAAGACAAATGTGAAAAAAGTAGTGGTGGGCCGTTATTGACATTACGTGCTGCGTTAATGTGAGACTCTTATCGCGCGATAAAAAAATATCGCTGTTAATCTATTCACAAAGTTGGGTTGGGAGCTGGGTCTATACTCAGCAAGCTATGATGACTTTCACCTTGATATTTTAGGGCGGATTTACTCTCTCTCTGTCTCTGTCTCCCTCTCTCTCTGGCTCTCTCTCTCTCTGGCTCTCTCTCATTCGTGATTTTTCCGGATTGCACCCGTTTTAAACCTGTCTTGCTCTCTCTTTTGCTCTCTCTCTCTTAATCTCTTACTCTCTCTCTCGTTCGTGACTTTTCCGGAGCATGCGGATCATCTCTCTCTCGCTCTCTCTGTCTCTCTCGCTCTCTCTCTCTCTTTCTCTTTCTCTCTCTTGCGCGCTCTCTCTCTGTCTCTCTCTCTCTCGTTCGTGACTTTTCCGGGGCGTGCGGATCGTCTCTCTCTCTCTCTGTCTTTGTCTCTCTCTCTCTCTCTTACTCTCTCTGTCTCTTTCTCTCGTTCCTGACTTTTCCATATTTAAACCTCGGGATTATATTTACATTTTTTTTAAGGGTAATGTATTAAACTGAGTTCAAAATGAAATTAAAGTGATCTGGGAGAACATTTGGAGGCATATTTATGG